>CABFOW010003423.1:20979-74646 GCA_902141385.1 Timema californicum
AAAGATGGGGGGGGGGGGTTGAATAGAGAGGGGGAGAGAGTCTTCGAGTTGCATCGTACCATTTTATTTTTATAAAAAAATAAGGCATTCTATAGAACAAAAATTTCCAAATAAACTTTTTTATTCTTAATTTGAACACAAATGCTATTAACGGGACCATTTAAGGAGTAGGAATCAAGAATCTATCTTAGAAGACGTGAAACTACATTAGTGTGGAAAATGTATTTACTAAACAATAAATCAACACCCGTGAAAAAAGCTCTAGGATACTTGACCAAGATTTGAAACCCAATCTCTCCATACACATACATCGAGACTACATTAGGGTGGGAGTGTATATAACGTGAGCTTAGATCAGTATTTTTGCAGTTTTTATGTCAAAATATTTTTTCGGTCTTAAGAAATCAAGTGATTCTCAAAAGATTTAACAAATTAAAATGAAATTCCCATTACTTTTGGGAGCTAGAAAGTGATTGTCATACCTCGCTTTGCTTGAGGACGCTTCTTAGAAGGGCGATTTTGCTAATTATAGAGCCTCGTCTGTGTTAAAATGATCCAACTGACTAAGCCCTTGTATATCCTCGGCCAATATCTACTTTAAATTTATAGCTATAAGTCTCTTTAAAACACACACACTGAAACTGTTCTTGGGTGCCATCTTTTTTTCTCCGAAAATTAGAGTGACTATTAGTGTTAGCAGATTTTCCATCGATGTAACAAAAACCTCAATGAAGAAGCAACGCAGATAAATTAATATATTCTCAAATTACATGTGGATACTTAGAGCATTTCTAATTGATGATCGTGAAATAATCCCTAATCTAATTTGACTAAACATAAAAATGGGTGTCCCGTTTGAGTGCTGCGCATTGTTTATGAGGTCTCCAAGCAAAGTGAGACTTGCGAAAAGCAGCTCTACACGGCTGCTAATGGCGCAAAGATCCGCTCAGTAATTAGACCGGCTTCTCTCTCGTGATGTTTGTAATTAAGCTTACGTAAACACGGTCTTTAGCGTATTAGGGTGGGAGGGACATGTCCCTGCCTATAATGATGACAAATTACGTTTATTTGGTGACTATTACAAGGCCTGCACGTTTATAAATACAAAGATTAGCACTTACAAAATTCATGCAATCAGATTGATCAAAGTTAAACCGAAAGAAGATATTTTAAATTCCCTGTCAACAAAAACTAAGATAATATTAACGAATGAAGAACAGCACTTTCAAATTATGTGCCGTAGTTATTAATGTAATAGCAGGAACATATTGCATATTTATACTGTGTATTTTATATACAGGATGTATACACAATGATTGTAATTCTTTTTTAAAAACGTAATTACTTATTGCGAAAATGTTAAACAACGAACTTAACCCCGTCAGATGGAATGAGAATATACATAATTTATCGCAGTCAAGTTGTAAGGTATAGTACGTACATCCAACATTTGCGTTAATTTTCTCCTCACAACAAAATTCTATTCTTTCTTGGTGGAGGGGAGGGGCATTTGAGATAACAAACGTACGCATTTATTCCTCCTCCATACATTAACGAAGTAGAAGCAGAGCTGCACGCTGCTTGTATAACCGTTGATACCATTATGTTGCAACGTGTGTACTATAGCACAATGCTTCACACTACCGCTAGTCATAAAATGCGTGGTGGAATGTGTATTTATTTATGGTCTTTATTTTGATACACTTTGGCAAATTTAAGGCTAGTTTGACTTGGCTTACACTTAACCAAAACATAAACTAATCAAGCTTATAGTAACTATAATTGACAAAATTTTGAATGTAATAGTTAGATTAACCTGCTTTAGGGGTCGCATGGTCTAAGAGGTCGCTCTAAAGATAAACTATACCGCTGATGACCTTGAGGGTTGGGTTTGAATCCCGGTAGTTTTTCCCCCCAAAATGGTTTTCTATTCTCTTTCCATGCAAATGCGGGTATACTTCCTCTAAATTCAATATTACTCATCCATAGAACATTAGCGTAGTTAGTATATATGCGTATAGCCTGGACAGGTAGAAAGACGTGGTTCTTAAGTTAAAAAATAGATTGAATAAATTCTTCCATTCATTCCTTCATTCACACAATTATTTCAACATAATATTCGTCCTTCGATTGGCAAAAGGGATATTTCAAAATTGACCTTCTATGCACATGATAATCGTGATATCTTATAAACTAGGCTAAACTAAGCGAATAATAAATAAAAGCACATTAAAGATTTTTAAGGGTGTGGAATTTTTGAGACATTTTTTTCTTGTTGCTGTAAGATTATCATTTTGTGATGTTGGCCCTCTTGCCAATCAAGGGACGCTAACCAATGAGCTATCTACGAGTCGTTCCATGTGCAGGGTCACTCTTCACTCACATTTTAAAGCAGCTGCATGGAATGAATTCTGGATAGCTCAGTGGCTAGAGCATCGGTGTACTAAACTAAAAGTCCAAGGTTTTATTCCCGTGTCCAGGTGTCATTTCTTAATTTAAATAATATAGCTACAACCGTAGACAACAAATATGATAGCTTGGCTATTTAATCCATAACAATATAATAACATCTAGAACGTGACTTTTACGAGTGACAGACATATCCGTGGTTGGCAGGAAAAAGGGAACAAGTCAAAAAACATAGTTTTGAGTTATTCAAACTTAAATGTTCCTTGGTATCCCCTAAATCCAGATGATTAATGAAAATTCTTCTTGTAGTCCTTATATAACTAGTCTTAGGTGCTCTTTAAAGAATGGACACAGAAAATGTATAATTTTTAATATTTAGCTCTTTAGATCATTCTTTAGCTAATATAATCGACTTATTACCTTTTGCTGGGAATGAAATCACAGCTTTTTAATTTCTATAATGCTGAATATACTCATTACTTGGTTTTATTTATATTAATATTCTATCCAAAATTAAAATGTATGTGTTTGTTTATGTATATATAGCTATATTATGATTAAAAAGAAAACGTAAACCAGCTTCATCCAATTTTCGTACTTGAAAAATGTGTCCCTTCAGAAGCAGCCCAAAGTTGAAAAATGATTCTCTCTCCATTTCAATAACATGAAATGTCCCCCCCCCCCCTTCAGGTCGAATCAATTGATACCAATCATGAGGGTGGTATACCAATATATTACTGTGTTTCTTTTTGCATTCAATAGCTGCATGGTCGGTATCGCATTCCATATGTGTATTCCCACTAACAAGAAACTTGTGATTGATACGTTTTAAAGTTGGGTGGTTTTGGTGAGCAAGCTGAAACATGGTAGCAACCATATTATTCTTATTTTGTCCACCACATGTATCTGAGTAAAAGGTTATCTGCTCTACACTATGTGGGACATGTTCAAGAATGTGTTTGTACAAACAATAAGCTATTTCTTTACCTCCCCTTCCCGCAATACCTTCATGCCACATATAGCAATAAGGTATTCCTGTTGTACAGTCATTGATGGTTAGATTGAAAGTATACAACTGTATCTTATAAAATACCACAGAAGTTTTTAAATGTGGATTAGGGAGACATTGTTGTAAATCAAAGGAATACACCTTTTATTTTTTGTTCGATTTGGCTGAATCTTTATCTGCTCTTTTCTGGTCGATTGCTTCATCTGCTTCACTTTGGTGCTGGATCAGTTTTGATTATATTTTATCAATTTCTGATTGTATACTAGCAATCTGTTTCTGCATATTAAGCGTATCACAGGTGTTGCATGTGTCATTATGGGGTTTTTTGAATTTTAAATTGAGTGTTTTGAATACCGTTGAGTAGATTTTTCTTGAAACATGATTAGCAGCTACTAGCTTCTTCAAGTAAAGTTCATACATTTTATTTAAATTCAAATCTCCAGAGACATACTTTTGTGCAGAATCTCGTCTGGAGTAGTGGCTTACATAAGCTGGGAATGAAAGAACATGATTATTAACTTCATCAATAACTGAAGTAGAGGTTTTGTTTTTCGGTGCATGCTTCCCACGTTTATCTTTCTGAGTGGTCCCAGCTGTACTCTTTGATTTGTTTTGCATAACATTGTAAACAAATTTTGGAGTTTCATCCAAAGTGGTCATGAAACACTTTTTGCATACTTCACATCTTTCTCCGTTTACTTCAAATGTATAAGTAAACTGTCTATTTTTCATTTTCTCAGGTTTGTCTGTCCTTTTTCTCTCAGACTTCTTATTTTTGCATTATATGGGTCCAGCAACATAAGCTACTCTCTGATTATAGCTTTTCAAACCTCTGTAGTAATTGAAAATCATCTTTCTGTATTCTTCTCTGATTTTGTCTTTGCATTTTTTCACACAATTTTCTTTCAATGGTTGCATTGCTTTTTGGCGGACAGATTTTCCTTTTGCCGTTACATAAGCTTCTCCGGATTTTTTTCTTTTCTTTTCTTTTCTTTCCAAACGCTTAGCTAAACAATGTGTCCTAGTATTTTCAGAGTCTACGTCTTCTTCAGTATTTTTAATTTGATTCTCGTTGCGTTTAAATAATAAAGTAGGTTTATTGGTTTCTGAAATAGCTGCTTCATGATATTCACTTTCACTTTTACTTCTTTGCTTTGGAGGTAATGCAGAGGATTTAGACTGTGAACTTGAAAATAAGACAGTTAAGTTATAGTTTTACAAGTGAGGCTAGTTTCATTTATCCAAATTGGATAATTTCTTGTATATTTCAATTAAGAATCTTAACAAACACTTATTTTTTGTCTGCTTTATATATTGATGCTTTAAGTTGCTTCATGAAATTGACTCTTGCACTCATTGTAGTTCATACAAAATACATTTAAATATTATAAAGAAAAGTACAGTAAACCACTAGTCATGATAACCAGCATACAAAATTGTTAGGTTGGCAATGTGAAAAACAGCTGTTTCTTGACTAGTCAAGTGTTTCTATAATGTGTATAATGATCAAAGAGATAGATATAATTTTACTTTAAAAATAGCAATATACCTATCATTGACAAGGTTAATGTTATATTGTGTTGGGTTAATATACTGTGTTCAAGCAAAAGGGAACAAGTCGACTTATTTCCTTATGCATGCACAAACTATCATTCCTAAAAATCAAGCAAAAGGTAGTATAGGGAATATTTCTTTTTGCCTGAACAAATATTCTAAAGTTTATGACATATTACTAATAGGAATATCTGTGGATCATTAATGGTGTGTATATGACTTATTCCATTTTGCCTGCACTTAGAAAGATACATTTTTAGTTGAATAGCACATATAGCTCATTTTAGCAATTTATTGACTTATACCCTTTTCCCTGCCCACCACGGATATATATATATAATACAATTAGTTACCGTGCGCAGCTTTACACATCGCACATCCAATTTATTTGCTTGACCAAATAACAGGGCTTATTGCAATTCCCAGTCAGTCCAGAAGTTTTGTGATTTTCATTTTACATCAGACTCTTTTTTTAGAGACCTGAACCAATTTATTTTATGACATCGAGAATCCTGTCATAATACGTTCCATACATAATGATTAACGTAATATATAAATATATAAGAAATAATATTGTATGTATGTGTGTATGTATGTTTTGTTTGATGATAATTTAATAATGAGGTTTGGTGACTGTGCATACAGTTTTTTTAGGAAGTTAATGCTTTATTTTTTAAATAATCGAGGTTTTTAACGTGCACTTTCTGAACCAAATGATTATATCAGCACACAAGAATTTTAATGAGCGAGAGTGAAAGGGCCTACCAATTTTGCTGGGTAATGTATTATCCCATATCTTCCAGGGTTCTTTTATATGCCACAATGGTTGTGGGTCTAATGGCTTTACTTAATATACGAAGGAAGTTGTGCTACGGATTTTTATAGCTCAAGAAAAATTCTTCGACCTCTGCTGGTTTTAACCCACAAACTTTGGGTCCTGAGTCGAGCTATTTAATCCAAGGCCATCGAGGTCATCTAAGAAATTTATGTTTTAAATAAATACAAATAATATTTAAGTTTGGGTATGTATGTATATGAATGTATAAGCTATTTTATGGGTATAATAATTTTAATAAATAATCATTTATTTATTATTTTGTTGTAGAATATTGAAGGTTAAATAAAACTAAGGCATCTAATTTTTTTTAAAGTTTGTTCGTATCGATAATCACGTGGGACGGAAAACAAGCTCATCTAGTTTAATATTCCAGCTACGGGAAAGTCGAGTTTTTAATCTCTCCTGGATGCATTGAGGATGAACTTTCTCCTCTCTCTCTCTGAAAAATTTAGGTAGGTTTCCTTTAAATGATAGCTTACTCATCCCTTTCCCACTTGTGTAAATACATTTTGATAGCCTGGTTGGGTGGTAGGATTTGATGTTATAATTGTATAGCTATTGAGACCTCGTGTAATATATATATATATATATATATAATTGCTGGAGTTGAAGTACAGTACATTTATATGTATATATATTGCTAAACTTTAATTTACATCACACTTCAACTGGAAGTAATGACTTTGTTTAATATCCTAACTAAAATAATTAATTTCATTTTGTTCACTTTCTAGCAGTGTTATTTTCAACCACTCTTATTTTAAAAACTTACTAAAATGTAATAATTATTTTTACGAGATACTAAGAAACATTTGCTTTGTTTTACAAATTATATATTATTTTTAGCTTAGCTTTCTGAAAATTAAATATTTACTCGAGATAATGTGGTCTTTATCTTCCTCTCAACCGTTCGTTTACAGGAAAGTAAAAATTTAAGGTGGAATTATTATCACATATCTGACGTTTATCCTTATTATAACGTTGTTTACTTTGTATTTATAAAACTGTAAAATACTCCCTCTTGTCCACGAGATCTTGTATTTACACTTTAAATGAGAGAATGGATTTGTTAACTCCCTTTAGATCCTAATTAAAACTTAATGTTAGGGATTAATATTTTACGTGCACCATATCTTACTAACTATCTGTGCTATTCGCATATATAAATTAATGATACAAGTTTTAAAACTATAGAGTTTTAGAGAACATAGCTTACCTTTGGTGGCCGCATGGTCTAAGGCACTACTCTCGCAATAGACTAGACTTCCGAAGACAGGAAGATCGAGGGTCTATTCCGGTCGGGTATACGAAGGGTGATTTTTCCTAAATGTTTTGCACTCTCCCTCCACTCAAATGTCGGTACAATTCCTTTAAATTCAACCTTCCTAATTACTAGTGCATTAGTGTGATGAGTGTATACGCATATAGCCCGACAGGATAGCAACCAACCAAAAATATGACAAAGTCTGTTCAACGTAGGAATATTTTTCTGAAAGGCCTTTTTCCCTTTCAGAAATCGTTTATATAGTAGGATATTGGTAGGAAAAAAGACCTTTCAGAGAGTAATTACTACCGTGAATGGAGTATAGCTGCGTTTGATTGTAGGTAAAGTATAAATAATTCCCTCACTTCACTCGACTGAGTTTAGAACATTTACCTCCCAGTAATAGGCCATCAAGTAGAGACTGATGCCAAAGAGCTTCGACAATGGGTTACCAAGCTCATTGATTAGGGAAGGTATATTTAAAATTTATTATTGTTTCACGATAAATCCAGATTAAAAATTGTTTTCTTTACAGTTCAATTAAAACATACATTCGTACATCAAAGACATGTGGAAACAAACCAATTGGAAACTATCATAAATCAGTCATGGTCTCGTAGCACAAGAATACAATGACACATTTCATGCGTAAGTGCATCAGCCGCTATGTGTATTTGTGCAGTAATGTGGTGACAAAGAGGTAGGTATTCAAATACAGGTTGGATGAATTGTTTCTTTTCCCCACACGAAGAAAGTAATTACATTTGTTCTGTGAATAACCTATAAAACCCGCATCAACAACATACATGTGAGCAAAGGCATCAAATTGTAATGGTCTGGTTTGCTAGTTACGAGAGGGTTGAGGTTCGAGTCCCAGTCGGGTGTACTAAGGATGTTTTGCCTTAAATAGTTTCCCATTCTCTCTTCACCTAATGTGTGTACATTTACTATAAGCTATAGATCCATTCTCTCTACTCTATTAGTATAAATATGTGGATAGCTCAAATGGATAATAAGATGTTTTGCACACACAAAGTAAAATAAAAATTGTACACATCGTAGTACTCTTACGGACTTTTCCATATTTACACTGTAAATATAAGGATGGGGAAGGTATGATTTAGACGAAGTTAACCATTATTTTTGTAAAGGTAGAGGATCTTCCCATTTTAAAAATGGTGGCATTACAGGGGGCTAGAAGGCTCAATTAATTATGAGACTATTTTTTTTAATGAATTCATCTCATCCATTATGTCTAGAACTTCTACCTCCGGCAAGGAAAACAAAATTGAAATGGTGGAAAAAATGTTTGCGAAGTTATAAAAAAAAATGGGTGCCAATTTGAGTTGTAAGGGACATTTGGGCTAAAATGATTTACTTTTGTCGAAAGGAGAAAAGCCTTCAAAGCCGCTTGCTTGTCTCATCATTTGCAGTTTTCTTATACAATTTGCCTTGTATGACAGGGATTATAGCTAGTATTAAACACCTGACTGTCCGGGCGCTGTGCTGTCATTAACGAACTCTGACTACTAAGATGGGTTGAGGCGTCCTCCTCTGTACAAAACTACGGGATATTCTCACAAGTTGGTAGAATTGGTAGCTCAGTATGTAGAGCACTTTGGACTAGTCCCAATAGCAACTGGCGTATAAGTTCGAGCCCCCCCAATCTTTAATATCGAAAACTCACTGTTAATTACGCAAAAAGGAGGGGTGTTTTTCCTAAGATACTAGTTTTGACACGGTTTCAGATTAAGCCACTTAATAAAACAAGTAATGTTGTTTTAAAACATGACCTAGTCTGAAATCATACTAGACTGCTAGGTAAGGAGCTTTGGAATTGTTAGTTCACTAGGTTTATGTCATACTTGCATGCTCTAGATTGATTAAGGCTGCAAGCTATGACAATAATATAACATTATTGCACTGTAATATAATTAAGTCAAAATACATGATAGTATATTTTTTTAAATTTGAAACTAGGTATACTGTAATCACCCAATTATAATATTAATATAATTTTAGAAATGGTAGATCATTTGATAAAGTTAACCCCCTCTCTTCTCCTTGGCTATAGCCTTGGTTGCGAAGATATATTCTTAATTGGAGATATCCCTTCATGTAAAGTACCTTGTAAATCACTTTTACGGAAAAATAAGATATTTTTTTTGTATCGTTAAACAATGTATAGATAAGAATTTTTATTTAAATTGTTAGAGTGGATCACGATAAAATTGTACTTTTTCTTATTTTAGCCTTTGTAAGCTACCCTTAATTTTAGGGCCAGATAAATAGTTACAAAAATTCCTCATAGAGCCTTGTTAATTTTTTGGTGATCATAATAGTTCCTTTATCCGAGGAGTTATGAAAACGTTAAAAATTAATACATTTTAACTCGAAAATATTAAACCATCGTTGCAAATATCCACTATATTATTTGATGAATTACGTGCAAAAGTTATTAAAAAAATTTAAAAGCAACCTTGTTATATTAAATGAGCCGTAGAGAACAAGTTATATAATTCAAATGACTCAATAAATGTATGTGTGGGTATATATTTTTTTCAAAAGAGCTTTAAAAACATTTTTCAATATTTGGAACAACTTGGTTTTTAAAAGTTTATTTATACTAAGAGAGTGCATTTTATTTAGTCGTGCACCTTTTATTACTTTGACAGTTTTATGATTATAGATTGATGCTTTTAAACACCATACGCTGTTACTTACTATTCAAATGGAAAACCCGTTAGATATAGATTAGTTTGCCCTTATCAAATAACACATTTTCGTTTCCAAATAAACTGCTTTAAAGACAAGCATTTATTTTAAAAATTAGTTGAAATTAATTATTATTTTCTACCACGTTTAACTTTTAATAGGGCTATAAGTACTTAAATACACTAATCTGGCAGAGATGAGTAATACGTTTTTTAGAGGCTGAAATATAATAGGGATTAAAAACGGGATTTTTGGATCAATGCATGTTAGCCAAATGTATAGGATTCTAATCCCCCTCAAGAAAGAGTTATAAAAATAAATTTGACTATTAAATATGGCTTACACATGGAGAAAATCATATATAAACGTCCTTCATTCACAAATCTGCTGGTCCTGGAAGCGTATACCTGAGTCTATTATTTGGGGTCTCGAGTGATTCCCACTCCTCTATTTTTCCATTTGGTACTCCCCAATTGTTCAAGACCCAAACCACGTGAAATTATCTTTAGCGTTCGGTACGCCTTGAGGGGATCTACCAACTCCAAATATAATATCTAATTTTTTTTTAACAAGTTCAATATTGCACGTTGATCATTAGATTGACTCTCAATTCAAGAACTAAATAAAAATAAAGTTACCGTAGCAAGGAGCTTACAAGAATTTAAGATGATAGAGTTACTGTTAGTGCATTTGTTAGTAGTGATAAATCATTAGTCAAACTATTTAGATTAATTAAGCATAGTTTTCACATCTTATTTAATGGATAAACGAGTATAAGATTCTATGGCGGGATCGTCGTAAGCTTCTGCACTATTTTTCTGTGCTATGCATAGTACAAAGAAATTTATTATTTATTTTATTTGCAAGTAGTCTATACTACAACGACACTATGTGCTATGCACGGAATCTAAGAAATGGTTGTTAATGTAGGCCAAATAATCTAATAATTTTCACTAACGATTTTCAAAATATTGCTTTAATGCAAATATTGACCCATTTTTTTACAAAGTCTTGTTGCCCCCATACCTTATTAATTAAGTCAATAAATAATATTGAATGGACAAAATAAATTATGTCTTCAATAAATGCACCATTTTTCCAAAAATAGTATGTCAATATAAATTAAATAAAAGATCTTTACAATAAATTATCAGATTGAGGCATAAGTCCGTAGTGTTTGTTGTTACGTTAGTAACAATTTATACTATGAGTATTGATTGTCAATTATTTTCGTGCGCCATATTGATGTCATATTGTTGTGCTATTGAATACATTTAGGATATATCAACTTTGAAGAAATTTATTGTATTTTTTTAATAAGGAACTGGAGTGTCAAGTGGAAAAACGTGAACATTTCCGACATATCCTTTTGTTTGAGTTTAACCCAGGAGTAAAAGCATCGGAGTCCGCTAGGAGTATTTGTACTGTTTACGGGGAGAGTACGGCCAGAAAATGGTTTTCTCATTTAAAATAGGGCGATTTCGACCTGAATGATTTTCCACGTTCAGGAAGACCGTCAGACTTTGTTGAATACCATTTAAACGCCTCCATCCACGACGATCCCCTTCAAACAACTCGAGAATATTACATTTAGATGAAGTGTGATCAATCAATTATCGTATGTAATTTGCATTCAGTAATCAAAGTTTAAAAATGGGAGAATGGATACCGTAAGCTTTGAGTGAAGACGACAAGAATCAGGGTGTGACCATTTGTGCCTATTTGCTTGCTTTTCATCGTTTAGCTCAAAAATACCAATCGTTCTTGTCTATGATTGTTCCTGGGGATGAAAGATTGTGTCTTTATGTAAACATAAGGAAGAGAAAGGAATGGTTGAGTCCTAACAAAAAAGCAACTCCCCATACAAAATCTGATCCCCATCCACGGAAGCTAATGTTGTGCGTTTGATGGGACGAATATGGCATCGTGTACTATTAATTTCTTTATAAGAATGTAACCATTACTGTTGAGATCTATTGCCAAAAACTTAGACGTCTTAAGGGCACAATCTAAGAAATGGTCGGGAAGATTGCAAGTTATTTTGCTTTACGATAGTGCCCAGCCTTATTCCCCCAAACTGACAAAAATGTTTACGCAAGATCTAAGTTGGGATGTTATTCCGAATTCACACTATTCTCCAGATCTTGCAACATCAGAGTTTCACCTTTTCCGTCCTCTATGTAACAATTTTCCAGGAAATTAATTTCATGACAAAGCTCTCTTCAAGTTTGGCTTGACAACTTCTTCTATTTCCAAATCACCGGATTTCTTCGGGCGTGGAGTCAAAATCTACCAGAATATTGGGAGCCAGTAATAAACAATTTAGGAGAATAGTTTTTTGATTAGTTTCTGTATTTTGTTCATGTAACATGATTTTTTTTTAAACCAACGTATATATGCATGGAAACTCTATGGACTAATGCATGAACCGAAGAAAATACTGATGACATCAATAACCAAGGAATCAGCAAGAATACTAATATTTTTTCCAATGTTGGAATTGGTTGGTATCAGAGGAAGCTAGTTTCTAGTATGATAAATTAATATGTACAACACAAAACCAAGTCGAATGTAGTTCTCTAGAAGACTCCTCTTAAATTTGACTGGTTAATATTCTGGAATACAAAAAATGTGTTATCACCGTTTTAGACCATTAGAGTAAGATAGTATCGAGTACAAAACGAGATATCTCGGGAATAAAGGGACTGGTAAGCTTCTTTGATAGTTTACATGTCTAAACATTCTAGTTGAAAGTGTCTGAGAACTACATTAGTGGGCAAGCGGAATAAACGCCAAACTCTTCTGGTATAGTTTTGTAGTGATGGGTAAGTTGGGGCTCTGGCTGTACTTAGGGGGATTTTTCTACTCTACCTCCACGGAATTGTTATTACATTCCCTATAAAATTCCATCTCTCTCATTCCTACACCATTAGTGTAACCAAGGGTATATATTCCGGTTGGGTAGTGAGATACCATGAAAAATAAATAAATTCAAATCGGAGATGACAGACATATACAGCTGCCACAAAATTATTTTACGTATTACATTTAGAAAATTCTAAGTAATAAGTTATAACGAGTTTCTATGTCTACATACAATTTGATTGTGATAGGTCAGTTTGTTCAACTTATGTAAATGACACCAACACACAGACATAAAGAATGAACTTCAAAATGTATTTTTCGATCGAAAAAGTGATGTTCCAAAAAGCGTGTAAATATGGTAATTCTTTTTTTAATTTTGCACCACAGTGGACATTTGTTGAACTTTTTCGCCTGAAGTTCTCTCCTGATTGGCTCAACTGTAGTGCATTGAACTGGAACTGTATTGTGAATTAACAGTCGTGAAATAATGTTTGAGGCAAGCATTAATATAGCTAATGTAAACATCATTTTCCAGCAGTTTAAAATATGAGCCGCGAGGAAAAATAAAAATATTACTGACGTATGCATGAGCCGTTTGGGATTATATTTGTTATAATAGTCTATTTCATCCCCCAAACATATGTTGACATCCAAGGTTCTGTAAAAAGTTATAATTAGCTCGGATATTTTATTAAGTTTTTATTTTACTTTGCAGCCCATTAAAACAAATTAAAATATGTAAAACTTTTGTCATAGCAAATATAAAAGTAAAATCATAAGCTGTCAAAACATTGAATTCGCGAAAAGAGTGTTATAAAATGTTACTTACATTAATATTTACAAACTTATGCCATTTCTCATTAATACATCTTCCCTAATTTATGATATTTTTTTAGTATTATTAGAGCAGCTTCACTTCGTTGACCTCATTGTCTAAGGCGTCACTCTCGTACAATACTAGATTGCTGATAACAGGGAGCTTGGGGTTCAGATCCTAGTCAGGTATATTGAGGGTGGTTTTCCTAAATAGTTTCCACTCCCTTTCCACGCAAATGTGGAAACCTTTCCTATAAATTCAACCTCCCTCAATCCCAATCTCATTGGCGTAATTTGTATATGCGAGTAAAATCTGAACAGGAAATAAGACGAGGTGATACAAACACTAACATGTTACTATGTAAGTTCAGTTTATAACACTGTCAGGAAACTTATTTGAGATTATTATTATTATCTCTAGCTCTTCGTAGCCTTCCGGACCAGCCGCATTTAATCGTGTGTATTTTTTTAGCACTGCGTCTTATTATTCTTTCGGGATTGGGGAGGCTATATTAATATGAAGTGTACCCACATTTGCATGATACCATCTTGGAAAAACCACTCTCAGTACACCCGACCGAAATGCGATCTTTAATCTCCCCGTCTTCGGTAGTCTAGCCTACTGCAAGAGCAGCGGCTACCGAAGCGGGTTTTTAATGGTGTTAATGCTGTAGATGAAAAAAATGGTTGAATTAGTAAGAAATGTACAGTAACTACATTTGTGGTCAGAGAAAGGGATAAACCATTAAAAAACTGGTGGTATTTAGACCTCAAACCACCCAATCACTGGTAAGCCAAAGAAGATGTGCCTGACATCTTTTTCACGTGCCCTTCGAGTCGAAATATTATTTATGATAAAATGCATGCTTGTAACCAACATTTGTGTAACTTAATAACATTTATAATATCCAGTTTATATCTCTGCTGTGGTATAGTGGTCAGCGCACATGGCTACCAGCTTAGGGGCCCGGGTTTGAATCCCATCAGGTCTTATGAGTATTTTTCTCGAAAGGGGAACTATCTTAACTGTCACCAGGGTTTGGCTAGTTAGATTTAAGTCGTATACTGGTTACACGCCCTCATATTTATTTTCACCATCACCCCATCTCGTTGGGACACGAAAATCATCTCCAAGGAAAGATGTGCGATTAGTGGGCTACATTCTAGTGACCCCTGGGCAACGGTGCTTTAGTACTGGATAATTTTCCCATGAATGGACTATGAGTGCAATAGCCCAAACACGCATATTATACTGCTATAAAGCCACATCGAGGACACACTCACTGACATTAATGTTCACCCACTTCCAGATGAGCTAGAAACTTGAAATTTGGCAAACTTATAGCTTCTAGCCTCTTATCGATAATAAAATTCCAAAAAGTTAAAAAAATTCAATTTTCAACCCCCCCAAAAAAATTCAAAATGGTGGAGCAACTTTAAAGTCGGTGCGGACCTTTCTTTGGAGGTATCTTGTGGCTAAACGGCGAGACCTATCAAAAAACAGCTCTGGAATAACATTAGTTTACATACACTTGCAAAGAAAACTCATTGGGGGCTTGGGGCTGGAGCCCCCAGCGAGCAAAGCGAGTATAATTTATATGGTTATTGATAAACTTTTTTATTTTGCTTTTGTAACCATATAATATAATTTGTGTCAACACAATTTAATTTAACTTAATTTAATATAATTATATATTTGGGAAATAAAAAATAAGTGTATAGATAATCAAAAATAGATGCCTATGGTGGTAATTTTTTTAAACTTATATATTTTTACTCATTTAAGTTTATCTTGCTATTACTAAACAACTTTTATTATTATTTAATAATTGTGTAATTTATATGTGCTGGTAAATATTTATTCAAGTTAATATAATTACGTATATGGGAAATGCAACATATGATGCATTCCATTTATTGTGAACCGTTATCAATCCATCTATAAAATAGTGCTTGTGAATTCCAACTGAACAAACAAACAGCTCGATTAAAAAATAATGCTACAAAATTTATCTAAAGGTCAAATAAACAAGTTACTTTCATTTTAAAACTAAAATATAAAGCTCCATATTATAAAGTTTTTAACATTTACAAAACTTATTTGGCGATCATAACTGAATACGTGTGTGTATATCGGTCAGCATTCTTTTAAGATTTTAAACCGATATCTATAGCCCCGTAAATCTTGGAATACACATTTAAGGCCATCAAAGTCACGTATAGATTGATTTTGCTATCCTACTTTGACCCAACATCTCCAACATTTACTTAAAAAAGATGGTTCCAAAGCTTTAAATATAGGTGGCTTGAACAAACATAGGGCTAAAGAAACAATTTTGTCAATTTCATTAAATTTAGCATACTGTTAATCAATATTTCGCACAGTAAAATTACAATTTTATAAATGGACTGAAATTATTTGAAATCTAAAAGAGGGTGTTCGGTAGGTAGCCTTTGTATAAAAATAAAAATTAATTTCTTTTTTTAGCACCACTCTTACTACCCATTCAGGCTATACAGTAATGGACTAATTATAAAAATGAGTTAAGGATAAGGAAGGTTGAATTTGGAGGAAGTAAACCCGCATTTGTGTGTAGGGAGAGTGGAAAACCACTTTTGGAAAACCACCCTCCGTACACCGACAAAGATTCGAACCTTGATCTCCCGTCATTGGCAGTTCAGTCTATTGTGAGTGTGACGCCTTATACCATGCGAACACCGCAGCCAGTAAAGATCATTCGATTTACACAAAACTCATTATACAGGGTGTAAAAAAAGCTAAGAATTTAGAATATTTTTAATGAATTTGGAAAGTTAAAAATGGAGACTACCAGGCCCCCCAGGTACTTAAACTAAGCACAGTACCAGGGGCAAAGCACGGCCCTTCCCCACGCTTTGTTCTACTTGACATCAGTGGCGGCGAAACTCTATTTGTCTAAATGGGGGAGGGGGTATAAATTATCTTTGGAAATAAAAAGAGGCTTTGAGGAGCTTTGACCCAACGTTAAAGGGAGGGGATTGGGGACATTATGAGAAAGTTTGAAAATAGTAATCTCCCAGACAATATTTGGGATACTTCATTTAAATATATTTTTTCAATTATTCGTCCCTAAGATCTATTTAGAGTGATCTTTGTATAGAATATTTTGGAAAACTAGCTGTCTATTATGTAAGATATTTGAAGTGGTCTTCTCCCGGAAATCTTCTGAAATATTATTTTACTAGATGCTATTTGGAGTGGTCTTCACTTTGATTATTTTTTAACATTTGATGTATCCAGAATATATTTAGAGTGAGCCTTTTTCAGAAAATTTTAGGGAATTAAATCCTCTTAAATGTTTTGTGGAATTGTCTTCCCCCGGAAATTTTAGTAATTGGATGCCTCTAGAAATTATCAAATTAAATACCTCATGGATATATTTAAAATGGTCTACATCCGGTAAATTAAAAAAAATCAGATGTCTCTAGAAGATATTTAGAGTGTTTAGGGTTAAGTAACAGTTCTTTTTATTAATATTTGGATTTGTTCTTCCCTGCCAAACTTTAGAAATTGAATGCCACTAATTTGTGTTCTCTTCATCTTTTTTTTTAATTAACCGTCTTTTATTAATATTTGGAATTGTTCTTATCTACCAAACTTTCGAAATTAGATGCCTTTAGAAGCTATTTGAAGTGATATTAATTATTTTTTAACTAAATGTATTTTATTAATATTCGGAGTTGTTCTTCCCTGCCAACCTTTAGAAATTGAATGTCACTGTAAGCTATTTGGGGTTTGATAAAATACTATTTTTCAGATAAATATTATATAATATCAAAGGGTAGTGAAATAAATCTTACGAGGGGTAAGTTTATCCCAATCGGGAGGAGGGGGATACAAATTATTTCTTAAAGGGAGAAAGCTCCCCCTCATTTTTCTGTTTGTATGAAACCCTTTTCATATATCAATTCCAAACAAAACTGTTTTAACACAATTTTATGGTTTCAAATTCTTACAAATTAGTAATAGGTAAAAATTCCTTAAATTATTATTTTCAGAAAAACGAAACAAACTATTTGGTCAGATAACACAAAACACTCATCTGGGGATGGTCTGGACATATAACATCTATTAATCCACTTTGCCTGTAGCACCGGTACAAACAGAAATGTATGACTTGCTTTTTTAATTTGGGGGCAAATAACATGTCCAGATCTATATTAATCATGAGGTCTAAAGTGTTACGATTAAAATATTTTCTTTATATGAGAAAGCAAACATAATTAGTTCAATCCTGCCCATATAACTTGTATATGAATATTAACAGTTTTGTATATTGTTAAATACTTGTAGACCGCCTATCTGGTCTGGTGTTCAGAGCTCCTAGCTACACATCCAGAGATCCCTGGTTCAATCCTAGGAGATTCCAGATTTTTCTGTGAAGTAGTGGGTTTGTAACGGGGCCAAGTCAAACTAATGAGGACAAATAAGGAGTTATTTGAATAAAGAAGTAGCGGCTCCAGCCGAGAAAACTGTGATTAGCGGCTAAAGGTTTCGTTGTGCTGACCACATGACACCCTCTATCCGCAAATGTTGTGACTATCTTCGCCGACATGTGGCGGCCACTCGGTCGATAAAACTCGCTTGTGGGGTGTCGCCATGGAGTTTAATACGTGTGTCTGACGCTAAGAAAGTGTAGTATATTTATCAATACCTTTATAAATTAATCTCAATCTCTTAAGACTAAAGTGTTTCAATTGAAATGGTAATTTGGAAAGAGTGGGTCTGGACTAACCCTACACAGATTAATTTAATTCATTTTTAGCTCTCTAAATTAAATTTGAACATATAAAACTGAAATGTATATAAACATTTGGTGCTTGTGACAAATCTTGAATATCAAATGAGACAGAGCATTTTGAGACCTATTAATCTGTATGTTATGACTGAGCTTAGAAACTAATTAATAAAAGATCTACACTAATATACTATATTAAAAATGAACAATGTTTTACTTAAAGTAACACACAAGTATGATGAAAAATGAAATATAAACATAATATATAGATATAGGAACCAACAAAATTACAAAATTTTACAGAAAAATAATTAGAGTAAATTTTTTACATTTACATATTTTCATGTAGCCTATGTATAATATTATATAATATGCTACAAAACCTAGTAGAAAAACGTATTTTAAAACCTATGGACATGAATTCATCCATTATATTATGTATATAACTATATATTATATATTTGTACTTTGGTCTCTTATAAGATTTCCAACAGAAAACATGATAGATAAAAAAAAATTAAATTTGGTAATTTTGTTCAAAGTTACTTTCACAAAACTAAAAGTTATTTATTATAAAAATTCATTTAAAAAAATACTGAACACATTAAAAGTCACTTAGCTGTAATCTAGGGATTGATTGATTCCACATTGGTATCGTCGTTGAGAGTAGATTTTTGATTAAAGTTTTATTTTTAGTCATTATTTTGGAATAAAAAAAAGTGAGGCCAGATAAATAACATGGAAAAACTTTTTATAATTTTTTATTGAAACAAGTTTTAAAATACCCGCTTCGTGTCTTTTTTACAATATTTTTCTGAAAAGATCTACCACGAAAACAAAATACAAGACACGCTAGATATCATTTACTTCTGGGAAATAAGATTTTTTTTAAAACTGGTATGACCTTTGACAAATAGTATAGATCTGTTATTTTTGTTCTGTGAACCAACACAACACATTTAAACAGATTGTGGTGGAAGATTGTGTTCAAAAGATATAAGACAAAAATAATATATTGGTTAAAATCGTTTAATGACACCTTGAGAAACAACGATGCTTTCCTAGGAGGGCCGTAATAATAGTGGCAATTTATATTTAAGTTAACAAATATAGCAAAAATAAAAGAAAATCTATAAAAACAGTAATTATATTAAAAAAAATTTATCGTGCTTCCTCTATTATAGGTTACTTTGACTCACAACTCGGGATAACGCTACTTCTAAGGAAGTTTAATTACCGGGTGCCACAAATAATGGATGTATCAAAGGATGCCATCCTGCTAAAAAGCCTGAGAAACTGGACTAATTTATGGCGCTAGCATATAAATATTTCATCGTAAAAATAAACAAGTAACAAGCTTACTGTTTCATATACTATATCAACTTACAAGATAAGCTCATGTTGTAATAAGAAATTATCTGGCTCATTGGGTACTGCTACTTGAGTGGTTATAAACACAGATTGCCAATCCTGGTCTGGTAAATTATCGATATTAAGTTTAAGTGAGAACTATGGGAAATAAGCAAAAAAAAAAAAATTGGTCGCAGTACCATGTAAGCTTTTAGCTCAGTCAGTAGCGTGTCCGTATACTGATATAAAGGTCCTGGGTTCATTTCCCGGCATGGCCGAAAAGGTGTCATTGATGAAATGTGGATTTACTCTTTCACAGTGATGAATTAACTGCAGGGGACTGGATGTTGTCCCTGTCCTAGTCTTAAGTTAGATTATAAGGCATATGAAGCTACTATAGGCCTAGAAAGCCGGTAATGGAAAAATAGAAGTTTGGTTACAAAACTGACCAAGGCCACAGGCTGTAAATAGTAATAGATGTAAAAAAAAAAGGGCCGTGCTAGCCAACGTAATATTGAAATACAATACACATAATTTTATTACTTTCATTATGGTTTCACTAAATATATGGGGCCAAAGTGTAATGAGTTGCTAACTTTCAGTGTCAATAGAGTGTGCATAATAATAGTAAAATTAAAGCACCGGGTGAATTTTCACTATTGAATTGGCATCGATGTTTACGATCAAACCATTTTTGCGCTCGTGGTATTGCGACTAGTTATTGTGTTTATGATCAAACGAAACTAAATTTCAGTTAGGTAATGCATTTCTTGGCGGAACTGATTAGCTCACTATCAACAAATGGACTGAGAGTTGTATGCCAATCAATAAAACAACATTACCCCCAAATATAGATTTAAATGAGTAGGCTCTTTGATAATGGAGATGGGCCAAATTATTTAAACGAAATGCCAAGAGACTTGCCCAGGATCGAGAGACTTGTATGAGTATCATAACTCTAGACTTGTAGGAGTATCATAACTGGACCTGCCAAGAGACTTGCCCAGGATCGAGAGACTTGTAGGAGTATCATAACTGGACCTGCCAAGAGACTTGCCCAGGATCGAGAGACTTGTAGGAGTATCATAACTCTACCTGCCAAGAGACCTGCCCAGGATCGAGAGACTTGTAGGAGTATCATAACTCTACCTGCCAAGAGGCAGAACTACCCTAAATTATGTTGATGGACAGAAATAAGCAATTATTAGTCAGAAAAATAAAACAATTCGTAGCATTTATTAATGATGAGTAAAATATACTGATTAAACATTTCATATCGCATCATTCAAGATTACATAATATACAATTTATCACATAGTTACTTTTGTGAATTTTTTTTATAACTTATAATGTGTATTTATATTAATTATCTCCGCGTTAATTTTGATTACTTATGTTAATAATTATCTTTGTGAAAAGTATTTAAATGACGTTAACTATGAATAAAAGTAAATATGCCTATGCATTATTATTATTGGTATTATTGGTTTAGATATAATATTTTATAAATATAAGCCTATTCAAAATAAACTATATTGTAAAGCCGAGCTTGTAATCAAATTAAATAAGAAAAATTCTGTCAATTTACAGTAGACGTAGGCTTATTTGTATCGACATTAGTAGATTCATGGCTTATTTTGGCTTATCGTGTACTTATTTAATATTGTATTTACTTTGATTTTATTCAGGCTAATATTGAAAACCACTGCTTGTAAATAAACTCCTTACAGATAATTCGTAAGTTGCACCGCACAGACTTTTGTCCCTTTTGACTTAAAATAGAGACATTTACTAAAAATTCGTGAGATTTTTAAAACGAACTACTATACTTTGTTGCAGAAACATTCCACCAAAGAGCGAAAATTAAATAATATACTGTGTGTTATACTGTTACAGAAGCTACCATAATCGGTAATAAGATCAATTTCCATTTTCAAAGACCTACATAAACAAATAATTTTTGCTTATAGCTCATAAACTATTGGATTTATACAAATATATTTCAAATTAATCTTTTTTTAAGTACTACAACTTTATAATGATAAGTTATTTCGTATTTGAAATAGTTGCGGAGCCATGATTAAAATTGGAGATGTAGGCTTAAGCTTATGTAAAGAACCCTCAAATTCATGTTCATATTCATGTTCACTCTGTATTTTATGTTTTCAGTTTCAATTTTTCCCTTATAGGTTTTGAGTGTAATGTTTAGCAATGCCTAAATATTTAATTTAACTAAAATCGGTATAGTGAATTTCAAGAATATATATATATATTTTATCTTTTGGCCATTCAGTAAACCAACTACTTTTAATTTTAGCTCCAAAAAATGTATTGGGTAAACCTTATGAAAACTCTTTACACCAAGTTTTAGCAGGATCAGTAAAATGGTTTTGGATCTAGACAAAAATACAGACATACAAACGGTACCGTGAAAATCTTTTCGCTTACAGGTGATCATAAATCATCGACATTTATCAAAATCTCGACCGCGATTATTATGACTATCAAAGTACTTCTCTCTCCGAGGGGGTCAAGAAAAAGTAAATCTACAAGTTAGTTGGTCTTGTATATTTATTTAATGTTCTACAATTGGGAAAACGAACCGCACACTTCAGTGGCCGCAGGGTATAAGACGTCACTCTCTTGTTAGACTATACTGCCGATGACAGGGAGATCGGGGTTAGAATCCCGGTCGAGTGTACTGACGGTGGTTTTCCCAAAATTTCTTTCCACTTTCCATCCACGCAAACATGGGTACACTTCCTCTAAATTAAACCTTCTTCATTCCTAGCCCATTAGCGTAATTAGTACATATGCGTATAGCCTGAACAGGTAGTATGACGTGGTGCTAAAACATTTTTAATAAAAAATATATTTATTGGCATTTCAGAACTACCTATCTCCTTTACGTTCCATTTGCCTGACACCAAAAGGCTTCTTGGTTTCCACGGAAGTGGATAAATGTGAGGACGTTGTAAAATCCATATAGAATGGTAGTCGTTCTATTTTAGAATCCAACAAGAAGTTTGGTTGACGTTTCCTCCAAGAAGGAGAGCTAATAAATGACGTGAGTGGGAGAGTTTGGGTTTATTTTTTTTGCAGTCTTGGTCTTTAGGGTTCGTGAAATGAGGAGTTAGATGAGTGTATGGGGGTAAAGGGGCGGAACTGTTGTTCAAACTGGGTGGTTGAACTCTGGATTCGTCGATAGAGGGGGGTGATTTATAGACCAAAATATGAAGCTCGGAGCTTAAAGAGGAACGTGTACTGTACTTATCAAGATTTAGCCAAGTCTTTATTTTGATAAAAATAATATATTTAAATACATTTAAATAATCTTGTATATTAATAATATATTATCAAGTATTTGATTAAATTTTTAAATACGGTTATTGTTTAAATAATAAATCAGAAAATCTGATACCTACATATTCACATTAATATCCTTAAAAATCCGTATTAGTGGTCACACGAATTAAACGTGAAGCTTGTACAGTCAGTTTTTACAGTTATAGGAAGACCAGGCTCAAATCATGATTAGGTGTACTACTGGTGTTTTTTTTCTTCCCTAAATGGTTTCCTAATCTCCATACACGAAAATGCAATTATTTTCCTTTAAAAGCCACCTTCCTCATCGCTACCCCATTATTGTAATTAAATAGATAGCTAGTACAATTTAGTAAATAAAATAATGTTTTGATAAATAAGAAAACAAACCACATTTTTTTTATTTACCTGAACTAAAGTGTTAACATCAAATACAGCATGAATACGTATTTAATAACCAAGGGTTATCACAAGGCTAAATAATTTTATAATTTTGAATAAGAAAAACAATATGTTGTTCACTTGATTGAAGGCTTCACTATCGCAATAGACTGAACTGCCGATGACAGGGATATTAGGGTTCGATTACCAGTTGGTTGTACTAAGGGTGTTTTTCCCTTATAGGTTTTCTTTTATGCACGCCAATGCGGGTAAACTTCCTCTTAATTGAACCTTCCTCCTCCCTGACACATTATCGTAAATAGTAACTTACATAAGTGTATAACTTGGTTAGAGAGTAAGAGTACTAAAAAGAAATATAGAACAACTAGAAAATCTACTATATAATATTGTGTTCAAGTTCACTGAATTTTACCTTACTTTTAAAACCAAGTGTCTAGCTATCAAACTTTATTTAAACAGATTCACACATAATAAATCAGTAGGTATTGCGTGGTACCCAGACAAAACAAAGTAGCCTAGTATTTCACGTACATCGTTAGTTTTTTTTTTGTTATTTATATGAAGAATAGTAGTGTGCTGCAATACAAGTTAAAAATAGTAGATTTTGTGTTTTATACGGAGAATAGTATTATAGTAGCGAATTATGCCGTTGACGATTCGACCGTTAATACGTGTATGTACGTATTAATCGGGAAATATTGCGAATAATTAAAATGATTTTTAATTAATAACGGACGTATAGCCTGAACGGGTAGTAAGACTAGGGGGGAGGGGTGGGGAAGTATTTTCCAACCAGAATTGTTTATGTGTTCATCAGCCGTGTTGAATGTTTCTCTCTTGGTCACAAAGCTTCTCCTTTTTATCGTTCTCTCTCTACTAGCCAACAGGTGACCTTGAAGTAAATAATAAATATAAGTGATTCGAACCCTCTACTCCCGCAATCACACCATCGTACCAGTGATTTCTAGCGATGGTTTATAAAACTAGTTTTAAATTTCAGCTAACAGTAAGGACTTTTGTCCATTTGCTAGAACAGGGATGGTAAAATGTGGCACGAGAGTCACTACGTGTCACGTGAACATGATAAAGGTAGCACACCGACATGAAAAAATAGCCATAATTATTTTACAGCAATATTTAAAAATCAAAACTTTTTGAATATTATGAAAAATATTCAAAAAAAATTTATTTTTAAATACTGTACTGCAAAATATGTTATAACTAAAGAATTGTATTGACTTAAATATGAAAAATTTGAGTTATTTATTTTCTTAAATATTTACACATATGCTAACCTTACATGGTTACACTGTGACACCGTTTATAATACAGGGCACGGGTTCCCAAATTTTTAAGACCACGCTACCCTTCACATGTAAGATTTTCCGTTTGACGCCTCTGTACCCAATATTAAAAAAAAAATTGATCAAATTTAATTTGGTGGCATTAAAAAAAAATTAATTTAAATTTATATCTTGTATTCTTTTAAATGTTAGAACACAAAGTTAGAACAAAATTACTGGAATGAACAAGAAGGAATTATAGTGGACATATGTTTGTTGTATATGATCTCATTTGTACAGTGTGTTCATAATGGCGAAACTTCTCACCCTGTATTTTATGTTTTCAGTTTCAATTTTTAACTAACATTTAAAAGTGTGACTATACATTATAAGTTTTAATTTTTCCTTTTAGCCGCGACGCTCTGGAATAGGACCGATGACGCACCAGGGCGTCACGACGCAAGGTTTGGGAACCCTGATATAAGGTCCTAGTGTTATATGTCATGATAGGTCTGCTACCATTCAGGGGAAACCTAGTGTATATTTAACGGGACCACTCCCTTGTGAGAGACGGGAAAAGTCTCGCACGCTAATAAACAAGTCTGCAATATCTCCCCTTGTCATTATTGGCGCCCTTCAATATGGTCAACCTCTATCGTGGAGTGGGAGGGGTGGCTTATGGGACTAAAATATTTCTGATAATATTGTTGTGTTTAATGTCTACTTCCTGTTACAACCTTTTGTTAGTATGCCCGAAACTTTAATCAATTTAAAAAAATGGTAGTATAATTTAGTCAAATACTTTTAAACTTCTATTTTTACATTGAAATCTCTGTAAATAAATATTGGTATCCTACACATCAAAATAAATAGGGCTTTTAATTTTCAATTACGTCTTACTACCCGTTCGGGCTATCTGCATTTAACTATGCTAAAGGGCTAAGGATGATTAAGATTTGATTTAAAAGTACTGTACTCACATTGTAGCGAATGTTGAGTGGAAAACCAATTGAAAATAATCCCTCTTCAATTAAACCTACCTGTATTTGAACCGTGACGTACCCGTTACTGGAAATCTAGTATATTATGGGAGTAGTAACCAAAACCGTGCTACTAGAGATAAAAACCCTTTTTTAATTGTTTTCATATTTTACAATACACTGGCTATCTATTATCTATATAATAAAATGGAGAACCCACTCACTAACTCACTCACTCACTCATCACCCTATTTTACCAACCCCTGGGTTCGGAAACTTGAATTTTGCATGAAGTTTCCTTTTAAGCTATAGGAATTAAATAATATGGGGTTTTGTAAAATTTGGTTCAAAGGGGTAAATAAAGGGGGGTTGAATGCTTTCAAAACTCACTAATATAGCTTTTGAACCAGATAACATAGATCGTTGAAATATAAAACGAAGGATCCTTTCTTGGGTTGGGTTAATCGTTTTTGAGGCTTTTTAAAATTTCATCTTCTAATAGGGTGGAGGGAGTAAGAAAGATGTGGAATTGAATTCCTCATCACCCTATTGCCCCAACCCCTGGGCCCGGAAGCTTGAAATTTTGCTTGGGAGGAAGATGCCGGAATTGACCCACATAACCATAAAAATCAATTTAAAAAAAATGAAAATGGGTTTCCTGGAAATGAGAGACCTATAATTTAAAAAAGACTATTTAGATGAGGTATAAAATAAAAATGTTGCAGACAAGTAGAAAGACGACTCCATATAGCCAAATTAATCTTCAAATTTGAAATTTATAAGAGCGCGTCAGAGAAAAGTTTAGAGGAGCTCAAAATTTCAAAAACTAATAATAAACAACTAATTTCCAGAATAGTTTGAAACTAAAATTTGGCAAGTAGGTAAAATACCACTTAAAATAAAGATTAAGGACTGAAAATATAATTTTTTATTGGTAGGGGGATTACAAACAGTAAAAGCACTTTAAATATGGTAGAAAATTTAAATTTGACAGGCATGGGGATGGACAACTCCAGATGACCAGATTTATCTTAAAATTTGAGATTTCTAAGTAGGCGTTGTTTAAATGAGGAAGGGCTACAATTTAAAAAAATAAATAGAAATAACTACTTTTCTTTTTGCTAGAAAACTGAAATACCACATCAAATAGTCATTATAGACTGAATCATTATAATTTATGAAATTGGGAATGATGAAGGGAGAGGGATCCTCGGTTAAGTAAGGGAAAAAACGAGGTGGTGGAAAAAAATTGAAATTTGACAGAAATGTAGAGGGATTAATCCAATCGCAAAATTACTGTTAAGTATTTATTATTTTAAAAGGGGGCTGGTGAATATTTAAAAAAATCCACAACTAAAATAATAAATTACTCTTCAGTGTGGTAGAAGATTTAAATCTCTAAGGTGGGTATAAGAGCCACACTAAAAAACCATTAAGGTCTGATCCTTAAATTTCTAAATGAAAACACAGGAAATGAGAGATATCCCCTAAATTTTCTTAAAACAAATTAAAAAAAAACCTTTTTGGATTGATTTAGAATGGACATTTAGAATCTATAATTTCAAAAAAATATTACTTATTATGAATTATTAAAAATGTTATCACTCACCACTCAGTCTGAATACAATAAATCAAAGAACTTAATATAATTTTATTAATCGAGAAAAAATATATACTAGATTATACTGGCTTTTTAAAAAAAACAATTGATGCCCTTGTTTTATGCAAACACATACTTTGCCATACAAAATAAACTTACTTTTATTTTAAACTAGAGACGCCCTTACATTACACAAATAAACACTTAGCTATAAAAATGGATAAATAATAGTAAAATAATTACATACCATACATCTGACAGAAGGGCCCTTAGTTTTAATTTCAGCTGCCAATAATAGCTTTGGTCATTTTAGGCTCATATTTCTAAGTTTCTTTAAGTAATTGGTTTAAAGTGGACCAAGTTACTAGAGTTGATCGAACACGCACCCGTGACATTACTCGATTACGGTAGGGGTGCTCTACCAGTCGATGTTGGCCCATTTTAGCCTAGTTCACAACCGTTGCTCAGTCTTACCCTGCGTGCGATTAATAGTGCATGCGAATTAGATATTTCTACACGTTATCGGCGACATAATTTATAAGGAATTTAGCTCAAAAGATTATTGTAATTGCCTCCCTAAACAACACATTAAAAGTACTGACCGAAATGACATGTGCTAAGTCCACCATCTTGGAAAATGATGGATCAAGCCGAGCTTATCTCCAGTGTATCAAAATTATCTTAAAAACTGTTAATCTTAGGTAATATATGCAGATTACTAAACATAAATAGAACAAATAAGTGTAGAGGTGGAATTGGAAAAGTTTAAGAAGAGTTTGGCGGGAGCAGCATAGGAGGTATGTGGAAGCACAAGTTATATGAGGAAGTGGAAAGACAGGGTGAAGAAAGCAGTTTAGTAGAAGAACAAAGCATTCAGGAGGAGTTTTAAAAATAAGAATTAGAAAAGAGAGGAAAAATATATGGAGGAAAAGAAAAGAACGATGATAGTGGTATGGGAAACCAGGTAGTATTTGATGCAAAAATTGAGACAAAGGCTGGAACGGGACGTTAATGGAAATAAGAATATGGTATATGGTCAGGTAAGGATCAGGATAAGAGAGAAAAGAACGTTAAAGACAGAAGAGGGTTGAAAGGAACTATGGGTGAGATATTTTGAGAAGATGTTCAACCCCTTAAGAAGAAAAGTATGAGAATAAAACAGATGAGCAGGAAGAAACAGCAGAAGAGCAGGAAAGAGGCCCCACATTTAAAGAGGTGGAAAACGCATTAAAAAGGATGGAACAAGGAAAAGCACGCTGTGTAGATGAACTAATTGTGGAAATGATAAGAACTGAATGAGATATACAATGGTTATACAGGGTGTTGAGAGTGATTTGGAAGGAGAACAAGTTATTGGAATACTGGAAAAGTGGGGTTATAACACCTATTTTCAAGAAAGGAGACAGGAATAAGTGTACAAATATAGGGGGATAATGCTGATGTGCCACTGTATAAAAATATATGAAAAAATACTGGCAAATAAATAGAGTAAGAAATACAATTAAGGAAGGCGGAGAGAAAAAAAAAGCATGAATTTAGAGAACAGAGGTCTACAATGGGTTAGATATTTGGCATACTACAGCTGATTAAAAAAAAGGTATCAATTATGGAAATATTTGATAATGGTATTTATGGATATACAGAAGGAATATGATAGCGTGGATAGAAATAAAATTTGGAAAGTGATGGAGGAGGCTGGAGTGGTAGGAGGAGTGAAAAGTATGTATGAGGATAACAGGAGCTGTGTCAAGCTGTAGAGTGGGCGGACAGAGTGGTTTCAAATAAAAACTGAAATGATGCAGGGGATTGCCATCTCACCACTAATATTTGTAATGGTAATTGAAATGGTCATGAACAAAGTGGCAGGAAAGCTTGGGGAGGAGAAACATACAACATACACATGGACATTGAATGTAAGAGAGAGTAGGAAATAGGAGGCCGTGGGAATGACGTTCTTGAGGAGCATGTTAGTTGTTAAAAGGAAAAAAAAGATTAGTAATGAAGTTATTTGGGAAAGAGTGGAGGTACAGAGAGTATGTAGTAGAGGCAGCATGACTAAGATGGTATGGACATTACATGAGAATGGAGAAGGATATGATGTCAATAAGAATGATGGAAATGAATTATGTAGGGAAAAGACCGCAAGAGAGGCCAAGAAAGTGATGGACGAAGGAGATAACAGAAAGTGTGCAGGTGAGAATAATATAATGGAAGCAATTAAAGGAAGAAGAATGGTGGAAGGAAGAGGAGGATGAAGGCATTTTACTAAACTGACCTGGACCTGGGCTGGAAACAGTTGGTGAAGACGAGTCTTTGAAAACATATATACCTACTTATTAAACCCGCTTCGGTGCAGGATGATCTAAAGCGTCACTCTCGCAACATACTAAAATGGCAAAGATAAGTAGATCGGAGTTCAATCCAAGTTGGGTGTACTGAGAGTGGTTTTTCTAAATTGTTTTACACTATCCCTATTCACAAATGCGGGTACACAACCTCTAAATTCAACCTTTCTCATTTGTAAGCACTTAAGAGTAATTAGTATATATGCGTGTAACCTTTACAGGTGGTAAATAAAATCTAATTTACTTATAACTGCGCCCCAAAGCGATCATTCTAACGACACTACTGCTTGTAACATTCACGGTATATATATTTTATCCAGCACTGCGTCTTACTAACCGTTCGGGTTGTACGCTTATGTACTAATGGTTTTAGGAGTTAGAAATGTTATATTTTGAGGAAGTGTAGCCTTTTTTGCGTGGAGGGGGAGTGGAAAACCATTTGGAAAAAACCCCACCTTACCGAGATTATAGCTTTGATCTCCCCGTCATTGGTCGTCTAGTCTACTGTGAGAGAAGCGCGTTAGACCATGCGGCCATCGAAGTGGGTTGGTATTTATAATGAATTCAAGCTAGGTTAGAATCAATACTCTGGAAGCTTTCTGAGACGCTCACTCAAGCTTGACTTGGCATGAAAAAAACTTTAACTAGCAAACAACTAAAATGTACACCTTTGTCTGAAAAGCTTATTTTAACTAAAAGGTTAATATTTTACCAGTAGACACAAGGTTTTGTGTCGATGTTCTACCATTGGTCGTCTAGTCTACTGTGAAAGAAGCGCGTTAGACCATGCGGCCATCGAAGTGGGTTGGTATTTATAATGAATTCAAGCTAGGTTAGAATCAATACTCTGGAGCTTTCTGAGAAGCTCACTCAAGCTTGACTTGGCATGAAAAAACACTTTAACTAGCAAACAACTAAAATGTACACCTTTGTTTGAAAAGCTTATTTTAACTAAAAAGTTAATATTTTACCAGTAGACACAAGGTTTTGTGTCGATGTTCTACCATTTTAAATAATCAGAAGTTTAAAATATAGATATCATAAAATCCATTTATTCGTATTTGTGGGCAGGCGGACTAAACGTCAAATCCCAGTTAGTCAAATTTTCGGGCAACGATAAGGACAGGGTTTGACTTACACTTGAGTGTACTGAAAAAAGTGTTCTGAGTTCAATTCTTGTGCCCAGGTGTAATTTTAAACAATAGTTAATCTTATGAGTGCGCTTTTCCCTAAGGGTGCTTTCACTATACTTCCACGCGCGCGAATGCCATTAAATTTACTCTAAATATAACCATATTCATCCTTACCCTATTTTAAGAAAGTGCGGATAGCTCAAATGGGCAATACGGTACAATAAAAAATAAATAAATTTCGTAATCGAATAAGTTGTCTTCTTTAAACTGTTTTTCTATCGTATATATACGTCATGTGGAACAAGAAATGCTCACGCAGCTCAACAAAGCGTCTTTTATTTTCTTGTTCGTCGAACTTGAAGTGCAAAGAACACAATAAGAGGAGGAGTGGAAGAATGAAATGGGGAGGGAATAAAAAGAGACTATTATTCTTCTCCTTAGGGCGCGTGCAGTAAACGAAGCAAACGTTTTTCTTTGAAAGCCCCCAGCAAACACTCACAAAATGGGGTTAAGCCGTTTTCTACAGCATTGATGAGCGGCAGCTATCTTTGAGCAAAGCTGCCTGTTACAATTCTGTTTTACTTTTCTAAAAAAAAAAAGATCTCATTTTGATTTTATTACTGTCTTTTGAACGTTATTTTGAGAATGATGCGAAATACATTTTTATTTCAGTTAAGTATTTTATGCTTCATTTGGTTTGAGGAGTTTTTTATTGATTTTATAATATGTTTTTATTTCAATTCTCTAGATCTTATAAATTATATACAATTATCTAAAAAAATGAAAACTTAAATAGCTACAGATTTTATTGTTTTGGTTTTAACACCGCTCTTTACTTCCCATTCCGTGGTATATTCATTTAACTACTCTAACGGATTAAGAATTAGAAAAGTAGATTTTATAGGAGATAAATAGGAACGTGTGTGGCGAGAATGTTGGAAACCATTAAGGAATAAACATCCTCTTTCCTCAATACACCAATGTGGCATTCGAACATAGACTAGAAAAAACATTCCAGATTGGTTTGACGCCTCTTCCCGTGTGCCCACTGATTAAGCTTTGACGCTAACTTGTTGATCCAATCGCATCCTAAAAATATTTTTCTACATTTTAAACTAAAACCTAACTACTCTTTCAGGACAACAGGTGATCCAAAAGAAAATACAAGATATATCTAATTGTTTATCGATCCCTTTATCAATGCTTTAGCCTGCCAAAATTTATAGCTTAGTGAAACAAAGATCGCAAGTGGGCCATAGTTTACAAATTCCTGTGCTCAAACATGGCATTTTTTTTGTAAATGGATTGACAGCATCTTGTAAAAAAATTGTCGCGACTTTCTCAGTTGTATTAATTAAAAAGTTAATGGTAAAATTATTTTGCGATTTCGATGTCCTTAAAGATATAATTACCTCATTAATCCAAGTTAATAAAAGAGGAAGTTGTGTGAACATTTGAAAACCATGGATAATCAATTTAATGGTAAATTGAATCTCTCATAACATCCCTATTTTACATTTACTCAACAAACATATGTATTTATAAACGTAATTTGTGATGTTTTCCAGAATACAAGGTCAGCTAAGAGCCTTCGGAGGCCTGTAACTTGCTCTAGAGTCTAATTCACATGCAGCTGATAAACAAATTTAAAAAAAGCATACATATACGGATTAGTTGCAAAGCACGAATAATCGAGAGTCTACTTTATCTCACATTTATCAGTTTAGTCCCAAGAATATATAGCTACATGGTATAAATGTTTAGTTACTTTTTACTCTTTATAGAGCGTAAATACATGCTTAATCGAAGAAGAGATTAGTCAATATGTTACGATGTTGCGCCTTTATCTAATCAACACAGAAAAAACAACTGCACAGTTATTGTTGGACCTAGGACAAAGAGAAGTTTGTTAATTAACGATTGGTTTTACCAATCATGTCAACAAAATTAAGCCAAGGACATGAAATTTAATTACAAAAGTTGAGTCAAAGTTTAATTATTACTCTGTTAGCTCCTACGGATTCAATATGACCAAATTAAGTAGCTTTTATAGGTGGTTACATAGTATAGGGCAGGGATGGGGAACCTGTAGCCTTTTAAGGTGTTCGATACGCCATTTTCAAATATTTATCAACCAGTTATCCTTATCGTTTTAAATTATATATTCTCAAAAGGCATGTATTTTAATTAATTAAAATAAAGACTCTTAATAGGATAATGTAAAAAAAATTACCCGCTATTATCAATCTATCTCTGTTTCTATACATCTATGATGGGCACACTATCACATTTTGGCCAAATTTACTGCACATGAAGAGTGCGGCCTCATGATGACTCCTTAAAGTGGCATGTGGCCTCATGATGACTCTGTAAAGTGGCATGTAGCCTCATGATGACTCTGTAAAGTGGCATGCGGCCTCATGATGACTCTGTAAAGTGGCATGTGGCCTCATGATGACTCTGTAAAGTGGCATGTGGCCTCATGATGACTCTGTAAAGTGGCATGTGGCCTCATGATAACTCTGTAAAGTGGCATGCGGCCTCATGATGACTCTGTAAAGCGGCATGCGGCCATCCATGGCCAAGAGGTTCCCTACCTCTGGCATAAGGCAACACACTCTCAATATACTGCTCTACCAGAAGGTGGGGATGACGGGTGTACTGGTTATGCTGTTTAGTTGTTGTTTTTTTACTAAATTGTTTCCAAATATCCCTCCACGCAAAATTAGGTTGTGTTTCATCTAAAGTCTACCTTTATTAGTTTTACCCGAATAGGATTATTCAAGTGTAAGATGGAATAGTTTTGTGACCCAGCCTTGAAACTCTTTTTTTTTTTTAGCTATTCTTGAACAATTATTTACTACGGAATTATTTTTTTATTCAAATATATCTCACTAAGGTTAAATAATTATCTGGGGATTATAAATATACCAACAGATAGTTTGAAATTATTAGTTATATAAAAGCTAGAGTGGTGGAAGTTTAGATGATTTATATGGTGGTACCAGTCCCGTGGTATAATGGTCATTGCAAATGGCTGCAAACTAAGGGCTTCCGGATTTAATTCCTGATACCATGAGTATTTTTTTTCTGCGAGGGAAATCACCCCAACGGTCACCAGGGTTTGGTTAATTAGACTTAAGCTAGGTTACTACTGGCGACACAACTTCATAATCATTATCATCACACCATCTCATTCAACACTCCCCTGTGGTGGTAGCGTCCTTTCCCTATCAGACCAGAACACCACCACAGCGAGAGTGTCATACAAAAATAAATACGCTAGTAGATCATCAGGGATCTTTAATGACCACCACTCAACCTAACCAAACTCAGGTGTCAGCACCTACCCATTTTACAACACCAGGGAATTAGTGGGTTAGTTAAATAAAATCAGGAGTAGTAACAATTAGGGCCTCTCGGCAAGTTTATTTATAACTGGTGAAAATATAAATTTATAACTTCATAAGATTAAATAAGGCTGCGACTTCTACGCAATATATTAGACATTTAAACATAACATAAATTCTCTCCAATTAATCAAAATTATAATCAGTTTATAAATTATTAATTTTAGGACGAGCAGAAATATCAATTTACAACATAAAAATGTTGATATACTAATGTCCGTAATATACAATCAGATAATAGGGATTCTATAAGAAACATATAAGAGTTACATCGAATTCAAATGACAAATGACTGGCTTGTCAATAAAGTGCATACAAAAGAGAGTTATTGCGTGTAAGGAGAGGAGAAAGCCATTTAGGAAAAACAACTCCCAGTTCAGCTGAGTGAGATTCGTACCTTGATCGCCCCATCCTTGGCAGTCTAGCACAACACGGATTTTGTGCGCTAGTCAACTACGCCACCGAGGCGGGTCAAAGTACTACAATTTTAAAATAGTAAGTTATTTCGTCACTCAAATATCTGTTTAGATGATAAAAATAGCCTCAAAATATTTTTTATTGAAAAATTAAAACTGCCATTTTGTTTGTAATGCTAAACAGTGTCTAGACTCTAGGTACAAAATATATTTAAAATTAACATTTTCCTGATAACATAACTAAAAATAATTTCAATTTTTACATGTTTCTTATGTAGTTCAACATTAATATGTTTACATTGTGTATCAGTCCTGGTTATTTATTTCCTATATTTTATTATATTATCATTCTTGTAAGTAGTCAATACCAACTTATTATTAATCACATTAATTATTATCATTTGTTTAAAATGCTTAATTGTCCTTGTTTACTGTTCTTAGATTTTATTAAATTGATCTCATGTAAATATCAGATGTAACAACACTCCTGTACAGTTAACTATTTACAACTTCTATTTTGATGATTTACTTTAAAAAAAATTAAAAAACATTAATTTATTTAATTGAACCCTGTTCACCTATTGGTTTCCTACTTTTAAATTCAAATTGCTTTTGATCTGTTTATAAGTGAATCTTAGGAAAATAATTTATAGAATCTTGAGTGTATAGTTCCTGTAATAACAATAGTTAATTAATAAATTGGTTTATACTGCATTTTGGATTTTTTACTGTTTCCTAAATTCTAGAAAATTGATTATTTATTGTTATTTGTGTTAAAGCTCTATTTATAATTCTTGTTTTTGATATAATTCTAAAAAATTCTAATAATTTCATTTTTTAGGAATCTTTTTCAACTATTGGATTTTTCCTATTTTTAATTAAAGTTGCTCTTGATCAATTTCTAAGTGACACTTAGGTGAATAATTTATGTACTAACATGTGAATAAATTCCTGATATATCAATTTTTTAACCTTGAATAATTAATTATTTATTACTTCCATAAATTCATATTCTTAATTGAATGCACATACTTTTTATGTTTAAACATTCTCCCCTTATATTAAACCCCCATTACTTCATTTCTTTATATTAATTGTCTCTGATGTGTAATAACTAATTAAGCAATTGCCATTTTACCCAGTGCGTTCCTTATAATTCTCACTCATTCTTACTTCTCCTTACAACAATTAAAATGAATTTAACTAATATTACTTTTGTAAGTGGTACAATGAGTTTTCAGTTACAAATGCCATATAGTAAGTTAATTAATCTATTTAATTAATGATAATATCAATTAACATGGAGCTAATTTAGTAAAATGTTCAATTTTGATAATTATTTATTTAAATTGGAAATAAAATGTCAAAACCAAAAAATTAGAGCTACAAAGGTTTATGTATATTTATGAATGTATATACATAAAACTAAAATTTTATTTACATATTTAAATCAAAGTATAAAATTATTATTATTACTATATATTATTATGTATTATTATACACAGCAATATCAGTGGGATACCTGACTAAAGTTAAAGCTTGTTTAGTTTGGCGAAGATGGGGCGGGGGAGGGGCTTCGAACCCAGCTGGTGGACTTAGAGCAGTTTTCCTTAAATATTTTTTTCTCTTACACATGCAGGTGGGTGTTCTTCCTTCCTCATCCATACCCCATTAGTGTAATTACAATGCGCATAGTTCAAACGATTAGTAATTTTGAATATTTTTTTTTCTAAACAATGCATAAATTATTTATTTTAGAAAGAAAAAAAAATCCAAATAAACAATGTTCAAATTTTAAGCTCACTTTAACTTGTAGCAAAAAACGTTTACTTCAATTCATATGAGTTCTCCTGTACCAATAAATGAAATATTATTTTCTCTTGTGTTTTCTGAGTCGTGCATCGCATAGTTTTATTCCAGGGATTAGTACTACGTGAAGCGTGAAAACAAATGTAAACACCAGTTTGGCGGGACTCCTGATACACGAAAACAAATATTGTATTGTTTATTTCATCTTCTCTTGCGCTGCTATTATTTGCAAATCATCCCGAGTGGAATGTGTTTCCACATGTGATGTGTGATATGATAATTTTGTTTTGAACTCCTTCCATATACGCCCTTTTTTGATAATTTAATGCTATATAAATATTATAGAACAATAAAGGATGAATTTTTACCTTACATACATTTTATTGTGTGGTATTAATTTTAAAATATTAGGTGACAAATACTGTTTCGTGGGTCCCCATCATTCATAACACAGCAAGTCCTCAGGTTGAAGATATAAAATACTGCCTTAAGATATGAAGAGTATCTGCGAATGGATTGAATAAGCCGTCGTGGACTTTCGATAGGGCTAGTCTTCCAGCTTGGAGGTTGAGATTGGGCGTGATCATCTCTCGCCTTAAAAAATAAAAAAAACACATCAAGAAACACTCAAAAGTTTGCCATGGTTGTTCCTGGACGTGATCATCTCTCGCCTTAAAAAATAAAAAAAACACATCAAGAAACACTCAAAAGTTTGCCATGATTGTTCCTGGCGTAAAAATTCCGGAAATAAAATAGTCCCCCAATCGTATCTCCGGGCAGGGAATACTCTAGGGGAGATATGGGATGGTAAATCTAGGAAAGAGATAAGGATTGGGACGTGGAATGCTAGGAGCTTAAATGTGTCGGGGGTACACTACCTATGAGCATATGAGAGGATAGTACTAGAATGGATCTGAGAGAGATAGGGTATAATGAGGTGGACTGGATAGAACTAGGGACATCTGGTGTACTTTTGTAAATGCAGCAATGAAATTTAGAGTTCCTAGTGCTACAGAGCAGTGGTATTCAAACTCGATTACATGAATACGTCTTAAGGCAGGTGATGGCGAGACTTTTCCAGCCACTGTGCCACTTGAGGACTATCTGAATTTTGTACTTGTCTAATGTGCCATAAATTAATTATTTGCGTTAGTTAATGAGTATTATTTAAAAAAAGTTGTATGTCATAAAATGTAATGAATTACTTAAATATAATTGTAAATATTTTAGTAATGTCTAAATTTTAAAGAAAGAAAAATAATTAAATTGTCAAAAACATGCATTAGACTTAAATTAAAGTAAAAACATCCAAAGTAGTATACCTACCTTCAGTGAAAAAAATACAATAAATTTATGGATATGTTAAAATAAAAAAAAATATGTAAAGCTTTCACACCAACAACTTTGGGGCTGCAAAATTGAAGAGAAATTATATCTGGAAGTACGTGAACAAATAAATGGTACGGTACACTACACAAACTTTCTCTTCCTTTTATCTTAAAACAGACATTTACTAAGAACTCGTAAGATTTTCTAAACTAAATAATAGGTCTATACATTGTTGTAGAAATATTACACCAAAGATCATAAATGAGATAAAATACATTGTTACTTACTCATGGAACTAGGAATTAGAAACACTGTCTGTTACAGCGAAATTGAAAAAATAGAAATAGCTTTGTTTAACAAAGAGCATAAGAATCAAATTCATTTCCAGACACCTTAATTAAAACGTTATATATATATATATATATATATATATGATTATAGACCAGAAACTATTGGTTTTTATAAAAATATATTCCAATTAATTTTTTTTATCTTTATAGCACTACAAATTTGGAATGAGAATATATTTCGTATCTCAAATAGTTGCGAAGAAATTATGAAAATTGTAACATTTTCCGCTATGTAAATACCCTAGAAGTAATTTCATGAGAAAATAAGAATGTGCCATCTTGTCTATAATAATAAATAGTGTATAGATATAACATTCATTTAATCAAAATAGAATTTTGGTTGTTAATAACTGATACGCGACTTAATACTCTTCCGAGACACCTACATGTGATAAACTCAATTAAGGACTTGTGATGAGGAAGGTGAAAATTAAATAGTTTCTTGAACATTATTCTTTCGGGTTGATGTATTATTTACTGGGAGAATCTCATCCAAATTCTACCCCCTGTCTATACTTCTCTCCTACCACCCCCCTGTATACTAATCACTAACTACCGTGGATCCTCCTTATATTCCTGTAGATACCCCTACTTATCCTATGTAGATCCTTTAGAAACAATCGGTAAACAGCAAGGGAAGGACACTTTTTAAGCTGGGATGGAAGGGGACGCGACCAAAAGCCAGTGTTTTTGCAGGTTTTTTTTGCAAAAATAAATAAAATATTGCTCCAGTACAAAAAATAGAATTTAATTTTCCTTCAACATTTCTTTAATATCTGTCAAGGGTGTTCTGGAATTTAGTGACAAGTTTTTCTCTTAATTTAAAAAGTTTGTTAGAAAATGCCACCCTGCTCATGGAAGATATCCAACAACTGTTGATATCACCGCGTGAAGAATGTTTTTCCATAAAAAACCACAAAAACACTGACCTTTTCCTCATTTACCCCTACATCCCACCTTAAATTTGAAGATAAGCTTAAAACAGGCCAATAAGGGTCAAAGAATAAGTCAAAAATAAGGTTGGTTGTTGTCATATAACATTACTTTTAATAATTAAAGTATCCATCAAGTACAATTAGCTAAAGAGAAAGGCTTGAAAGATTCTGATATTTTTGAATATATCTATGCCTCCGTCGGAGTTTCTAACTTATCACCGGTCGGTGTTAAAATACCATCATTAAAGAAACTCCATAGCGTCTACCCGCAAGTGAGCTATACCAACCGAGTGGCCATCTCGTGTTGGTGAAGATAGTTCTAAGACTTGTAGATATAGGGTGTCATAATGTCAGCACAATGAACCCTCCGAACGTTAATCTCAGTTTTCTAGACCGGAGCTGCAACTTCATTATTTAAGTAGCTCCTCAATTTGTCTTCAGGAGGCTGAGTTGGCCCCGTTCAAGACCCACTGCTTCACAGAAAAATCTAGATGTTCCAGTGATCGAACCTAGGACCTCTGGATCTGTAGCCAGGAAATATCACCCCTAGACCACATATATCATGATGAGTTATAATTAGTGAAACACTTAAAATATCTTCATTATACGAGTACAGTATATAGAAGTCGTCTTCCTTCGAAATATTTCGAGGATGCGATGCTTATTTTGAGTGTTGAAGTTGAGGCGAAGGGGATTTGATCTTCGAGTCTGACTTTGACATTTCAAACCTTCACACATCTCTAATCATTGGTAAATAAATAATGGGAAATGGTGATGTAAACATTTAAATGTAAACACCAATGGCATCAAATGGATACATCACCATTACAAGGCGTGTCGAATTTTCAATTAGTATCAAGTATCAACTTACATTATTTTTAATTTAATTTTTTTTAAATAATTCTTTCCAAATCACGATATTGTGGTTAGAGAATTTATTGAAAAAGTGTTTGTTTGTTTAATTTTATTGGACAAACATTGGCAGGCCCCCGAGCTAAATGTAAATCTCATTGATTCTGGTTTTCCACTAGCGGAGAGGTCAGGGTTCCAATCATAGCTTACTTTAGGAGAGTCTTTACTTTCTCATATCATGAAAAAGAATTATGATCGTGAAACTTTTCGGCCTTGAAATTATGATGAATTTTTAGGTTTCATGTCTGTCCGGATCAAAAAAATAATTATTTTACCATTCTGCCTGTCCCCATGTATGTTTGTCTGTCTTTGTGGTACTAGCCACAGATCTGAAATAAATGGAAGGATGCATTTGGCTCAATCTATATTTAATGAAATTTTAGGGATAAAAGTCGGGAACATTTAAAAAAATCTTGACATTAGCCCTCACGTGTCTCGGTCTTTTCGAAAAAAGCCATAATTTCACAAATTTTACAAAAAGAAAAATTAAAATTGGTTGAAGATCATATCTCCATAAATAATGTATTTTAGAAGTAATATTAACAGATGTAATACATAGAAGGCTCTTAAATGAAATATGTGCATTAAATAAGTACTCTCTTTCTACAGTTATATTCAAATATGGAAAAAAAGTGGTAATATGGACTTTTCTAAATGGTTACTTCAAATTAGGAGTAAATTTAATTTAATTGATACATTTAAAAAAATGTTATCGTGATGTTTAAAATGGATATCAAGGTAGTTTTTGACCTTCCAAACAATAATGTACACTTTACCAAACCCTTCCTTTACCTCTAACAAGACATCTTGGGACGGCTCCACCGTGGTTCGGATTCCACGTTAAACTGTAGGGCCCCCATTTTTTCTCACAATCACCCTACCATTACACATTAGCGTAAGTGCGTATAACCCGAACGGGTAGTAAGACGCGGTGCTAATAATAATAATAATAATAATAATAATGCACAATAATTGTATTCTTGGGCAAAAATGCATTAAAGCGTTATTTCTTGATGAGTGATTTACGTAGATTCTATATTGTTTAAAATTACTTTAAGGATTTCTCTGGTGACATAGATCAAAATGGATAGCTCTAAAGTTTTTATATTATAAATAACTATTTTTCTTAAAAAATAATTTTAAAGTAGTTTAGTAATGACTGATGATTTTTGTAAAATTTAAACTTTTTAAGTACCATTAATGATATTTTAAATATGTATTGGGGAACTATTTTACATGATCAATCAGTATATGTGTTTTTTTCTAAAGTACATTAATTTAAATGTAGTTTACTTACGACAAATTATATAGAATCAATTTTTAATATTGGCCTTCAGAATTGAACTCAAAATGGGTATCTGGGAATAGTTTTTATGATAAATACTTTTATTATTTTATTTATAAAAATTAAAAAGTGTTTTAAGTTAGTTCACAAATAACTTGGCTTTGAAAATTTTAAATAAAAAAAATATTTTACAGTTTGGATTGAAAATGTAATACAAATAGTGCTGATTGCGACTTTAAAAGATTGTGGATTTAATTAGAAAAATACATATTTACTATGGTAATGGTAATTATAATATTTTTCACACAGTACTTGTTGGTATTTTAGATTTAAAAAAAAGGATTACCTTCTATGGTTTTTGGACAGGTTTATATTCGTAGATGTAAAATCCACAGAAATGTGACTCGTTTAATAGTAATAATCCAACAATAATGCGTCTGCTACGCAGTGACAGCAAAAGTACTAAATTAAATCAATTTTTTCACAGTTTTCCTTTCAATATATCGTCAGAGTTTTCTAAAAGAGCGCTCAACCGATTTATAATGGCAAACAATTCTAGTTGACTAATCATCAGGAGAGTTTATTTATATTTAAATGGCTATGATATTTTGAAAATATAAATCTTTGAAAGCACACGTCCCTAAATTAGTTGACTATTCAAATGTGAACTTGCAAATATGCTAATAATTCGATTAAAACAGATGAGTTTTATGTATACATCCTGATAAACTCGCATGTATAGAGGATTAGGGCTACTATTTCCTGCATGCGACTCGATGCAAATTTCCGGAACAAGAGAATCTATGTCACAGAATTAATCTATTTTAATCGCGCTAGCACACAGTGGTAGGCTCATGAACAAAGGCACAAGTATCGTATATTCTGGCTTTTTCAGTAGGTTAGAATCCTGACAGGTGTATTGAGATTTTTTTCCTAAATGATTTTAAAATCTCAAATCCCCTCAAGTTTGGATACATTTACGATACTTACTAACTGCATTCCTCAACCCCACTACATTAGTGAAAATCTGTGGATTGTAGTAAAGCCAAGCGAAAGTTGAGACGTTGCGCGATTTTTGTGCCTATCTACACAACTCAAGATTTTTGCTTCGAGACCTAAACACATTTTTTTATGATATCGGAAATACTGTAATAGCGTTTATACGTTCATCAATTAACGTAAACTAAATATAGATTCATGCATACTTATATATACAACAATATATATATGTATATATACAATAATAAAAATAATATTTAGCACCGCATCTTACTAGCCGTTTGGGTTATACGCTTGAAGTACTAATTGCTCTAATGGATTAGGAATTAGGAAGGTTGAATTAGAGAAAGTGAACCTGCATTTGCGTGGAGTGAGAGTGGAAAATCATTTAGGAAAAAACGCTGCTGCGGACGAGGAGATCGAGGTTCAAATCTCGGTCGGGTGAACTGGAGGTGGTATTTTATAAATGGTTTTCCACTCTTCCTCCACGCAAATGTGGGTTCACTTCCTCTAATAAAACCTTCTCAATCCCTAATCCATTAGCGTTATTAGTACTTAAAGCGTATAACCCGAACGGGTAGTAAAACGCGGTGCTAAATATTATGATATACCCCAAGAAGTGAAATTAGTAATTTTATGAATTGGACAATTTTCCACCCATTCTGTGAACTGGCTTCTTCACTTATTCATTTCATGGACCAGGCAAAAACCCATCCAGTTCATGAAATAATAATAATACTTAGTACCACGTCTTACTATCCGTTCGGGTTATACGCTTAAGTACTAGTATACTACTAATTACGCTAATGGGTTAGGAATTGGAAAGGTTGAATATAGAGGAAGTGAACTCACATTAGTGTGGAGGAAGAGTGGAAACACGTTTAGGAACCAGCCACACCCAGTTCACCAGAGCGAGATTCAAACCTCGATCTTCCCATCCTCGGCAGTCTAGATCAACACGAAACTAGTGCGTTAGTTAACTACGCCACCGAGGCGGGTGAAAATTTGGTTTTTATTCCTTAGAAAGTATTATTAAGTAGTAATTTAATAGGATTCTTAGAGTTATATTAATAGGAAGTTTGTTAACATCGGGAAATTAGTCAAGATGTTCTCCGAAACCATTTGATAAACTAAGCATCTCGAACTCATCTGAGGAATGAGCTATGTCTTGAAATATTAATAGTAGGACAAAATGTAATTAATTAGAAGGTCACGATACTCATTTCTTAGTAGAATAACATATTAAAGAACTTAAAAATGTGTTTTATCTCTAGCTCCATTCAAGACTGTTGTAATTTTCCATTAATATAATGAAGGCCACGATTAAAAAAGATACCCCATATATTTGCATGCCAAGTTTGTAAACCAATTAAAAATAACTAGAGATACATTATAATAAAACGCGGTGCTAAATATTATGATATACCCCAAGAAGTGAAATTAGTAATTTTATGAATTGGACAATTTTCCACCCATTCTGTGAACTGGCTTCTTCACTTATTCATTTCATGGACCAGGCAAAAACCCATCCAGTTCATGAAATAATAATAATACTTAGTACCACGTCTTACTATCCGTTCGGGTTATACGCTTAAGTACTAGTATACTACTAATTACGCTAATGGGTTAGGAATTGGAAAGGTTGAATATAGAGGAAGTGAACTCACATTAGTGTGGAGGAAGAGTGGAAACACGTTTAGGAACCAGCCACACCCAGTTCACCAGAGCGAGATTCAAACCTCGATCTTCCCATCCTCGGCAGTCTAGATCAACACGAAACTAGTGCGTTAGTTAACTACGCCACCGAGGCGGGTGAAAATTTGGTTTTTATTCCTTAGAAAGTATTATTAAGTAGTAATTTAATAGGATTCTTAGAGTTATATTAATAGGAAGTTTGTTAACATCGGGAAATTAGTCAAGATGTTCTCCGAAACCATTTGATAAACTAAGCATCTCGAACTCATCTGAGGAATGAGCTATGTCTTGAAATATTAATAGTAGGACAAAATGTAATTAATTAGAAGGTCACGATACTCATTTCTTAGTAGAATAACATATTAAAGAACTTAAAAATGTGTTTTATCTCTAGCTCCATTCAAGACTGTTGTAATTTTCCATTAATATAATGAAGGCCACGATTAAAAAAGATACCCCATATATTTGCATGCCAAGTTTGTAAACCAATTAAAAATAACTAGAGATACATTATAGAGTTAACTATGCTATTAGTGATAACATTAAATTTATATTCTTGCTCTGCCTCTTATACACTTAGTTTCACTAATTGATTAGTGGTAAGGAAATTAAAATGTATATTATTTGTATACGAATTTACTCTGGGAAATAAGGTGGGGATATATTTAGGAAATCAACACTCAAAGTACACTCAGCTGGGATTTTAACCCCAACCTCTCAATCACCAGAAGACCGGATCAAATGAGCCCGACATTTAGTAAACGTGTTCATCTTCACGGCTAAGATTGTTTTTTAATATATTACTATTATTATATTCGTATGTTTTACTTCATTTCAGGTTGTCCGCAAAGTAATAGAATTATATATTTTATGTTTGCGGCAAATTACCGGTATTTAAAAACTTTTACTAAACCAAGGTTTGATGTAAGCTCATGAATAAAAATACACATTAAAACAATGTAAATTTTTCATTCAAGTAATATATTAAAATATTTATATAATTAATCCATACTAATAAAATAAAATAATAGTTAAAATAAAAATAAAAATATTCAAATACACACAAAGAGAATTACCAACAAACACCAGCAAACTTAAGAGCAATTGTGAGAATTATAACATATTCACCATCAACATTTTTCTTCTAAGTGGAAAGGGGAAAATTGTCTCAGTTGTTGCTTGTGAGGCACATATAAAAAGTGCTTCATGAAAACTTTCATAAATCTCACATTAAAGGTTATACCGGGCATTTGAATTGCTCAGAATATCCCGACACTTTCTCACATTTCTCGTTTATCTAGAAATCCGAACTTGATCTTAAATGTGCCTTGTGGGTCCTGTAAAAAAAATCGATGATGTTAAAAGATTACTAACGTACACTTCAATTAGGGTGAAAGCCTACGGTATTACCTCAACGGGTCCCATATAAGTTACACCATAGTGGAAACAAGTGAAATAAGCTTTCTAATTTTCTCTGGCAAAACAAAATGTACTTCCTATAGGATTCATGTTCAGGGCGCATCAAACCCCCTTTTTTTCCAATACAAAATTTCATCTAAATTGGAGATGGGTGAGTTTTTTTTATCAGCACGTCTTACTACCTGCTCAGGTTGTACCCTGAATTAAGAATGTCTATCACATTTACCCTTCTATTTGCCTGAATCAATGAACGATGGTTGACATCTTTGTCTTGTGGTCAGAATTCCTTGCTACTAATATAGAGGTCCCAGGTTCGATTCATGCTGATATCCGAAGGAGAATTGTTCATATGGTTGGAATGGTCTGGATAATTAGTACTAAGCTAGTTTTAAGACATACTGGCACCACATATTCACCATCATGATCATTACATCATCTCATTGAGCCGAATTAACTGCACTTACATGGTGGCCCTCAGAAGACTGTTACATATCCTCCCTACTGTCATTAGAAGACAAGAAATGTCAAGCCGACAAACTCTGACGGAGTACCATTTTTTTTTAAAGGAACGATCCCTGATCTTTTTCATTTTAATATCAAATATTGCAGTCTTGATATTTTACATTACAGTATACAATAGGATAACAGTCGCTTACCTGGTGGTCTAGGGGTAAGGTGTAGGACTTCTGTGCTGGGGTCCGAGGTTCAATCCTTGGTCTCAGCACAGATTTATCTGATTACCAAACCCTTCCTTCACCTCTGACAAGACATCTTGTGTATGTGGGGAATGCCAGGCCTCCACCGTGGTTCGGATTTCACGTTAAACTGTAGGTCCTCCATTTCATCTACCAATCACCCTACCATTACACATTAGTGTAAGTGCGTATAACCCGAACGGGTAGTAAGACGTGGTGCTAATAATAATAATAATAATAATAATAATAGGATAAAAGAAAGGAATGAATTGGTTTAGTTATTATAAGTGGACTACATTATACAATATTACTCAATAAAATAGTTATGAATAATCTAAAATGAATTAAATTAAAAATTATATAATTGGTGAATATTGGCTCTTAGTAGGATCAGATACATTAATTAATCAAAACATAGTTGCTAATTGCCATTAGTTTTTTAAAAATAATATAAGTTCATAAGCTGTGTTGGGGTGGCTATGTTACGTGGATGGATGATGGCAGCCGTGTACACAAATATTTAGTAGGGAAATCTGAAGAAACAAGACCTCTTGGTAGACCAAGACGTCGATGAGCGGATTGTGATAAAACAGATTTAAAGGAGGATGGATGTCATGCTAGCGATTGAATAGAAGTGTCTCATAATAGTGCCCAAGTCGCTACTCTCACAATAGACTAGACTGCCAATGATGGGGAGATCGTGGTTTGATCCCAGTTGAGTGTACTAAGGGTGCTTTTTTTCTTCAAAATGGTTTCCCTTTCTCTACACTGAAGTTGGGGTAAATCCCTCTAAATTTAACCTTCATCATCCCTAGATCAATAAAATACTTAATACTAAGAGTATAAGTCAAATGGGTAGAAAAGCGCGGTTCTAAAAAAAACTTTAACCCAAAAGGAAAATTAGTTTGTTCATGACACTTTTAACTAATAAAACTGTATAGTACTGCCAATGTCTACTGTAACTTGTCAAATATAAAGATTTCAACAATTTTTCTAATATTTTTATTTTATTTTACTCTCGTAATGTTTACATGATTCATCGTAATAATGCCAGTAGTTCCCTTATGTGTTATTATATTGAGTCAAAGTTTTAGTAAACCAAGTACCCGCCTCGGTGGCGTAGTTGGCTAACGCGCTAGTCGTGTTAAACTCGACTGATGAGAACGGGGAGATCAAGGTTCGAATCTCGGTCGGGTGAACTGGGGGTGGTTTGTCCTAAACGGTTATCCACTCTCGCTCTACGCTAATGTGGGTTCACTTCCTCTAAATTCAACCTTCCCAATTCCTAATCCATTAGCGTAATTAGTACTTAAGCGTATAACTCGAACGGATAGTAAGACGTGGTGCTAATAATAAAAAAAAGTAGACAAAGTAACTTGGTGATAGTTATAACGGAAGATAGAACAGTGTACGTCACATGACAAGAAATACTATTCATCTTTCCGCACAGCTAGTTAGAACTTATATGTTTGAAAGTCAACAGTTTCTACTTTAGACCTCAAGTTCGCCCACTTTCTTGTACCCTTAAAATGAACAGGGTAAAACAGTGAGCGTGGCTTACTTAGAAACGCAAAGTAAAGCCATTTCAAGGAAGTAGCTCTTTAGTGCGTTCGAAGAAAGGGTACTTCAGCTAATCAAAATTAATTAGACTGGTATCACCCATTGTAGTAGTTCTCACAATTCTTTCAATAACGGTACACTTGTTAAGCTTTCGATGATATTTTTCGGACCACGTGATAAGCGTTTGATACGTATGTGGAACACTCATTTTAACATATCACCTACCTATCTTTTTGTCGAAACAGGAAGTTATATTAATATTCATATTTAACAATCAGTAAAGACAGTTTTTTCATTTGACTTGGTTTATTATGCACATTTCATATGTAATAAATACATTACTTGTGTTAAAATGTGTTTACTCGAATCTGTTATAAAGTCCCACGAGTTGAACACATAGCTACTCATAATCCTGATGATGAAGATATTTCGCCGAAACTTGTTGATTAATTACTCTCGTGTAAAATACTTACTGGTTTATAAATTACTTCAAGGAGCAAGGGACTACCTTCATCAACAAGGATACAATTTTAAATAATTAATTTTAAATTTCTTTGATATTAATTTTACCGTCGTAACAAAGATACATCCTCTCTACATAAATTAATAACTATAACTGTTCAAAATAATATATTTATTTCTGAATTATAAGTCTGTCATTTTAAAAGTAATTATTTTTTTTATCTCACTTTTATATTTTCTACAGTATTACATTACTAAATTAGTAATCAATTCTTATTTCAACCATTATGGTTAATCAATATTAATATCCATTTTGTGGATTACATTGTCTTTCAAAAACCTACTAATTATATTTCAGAACTTTTATGTTTAGTTTATTTTCATAATATTGACATTTTAAATCTTCTCCTTTCCCTAGCTTTTATTTAACATCTCTACTTTAGTAAACTTCCCTTTTTATGTAAATTTTATCTTTCATTCTGCGAACTTTAATTTTCATTTTAATTCAAATCTATAAGTCCAATACTTTTTGGCTCTCTTTTTATCAAGTCTTAACATTTTTAACATTCTTGAACTGAATTTATTTTTGACCATTGGTTTTGATAATTTGTATGCAAAAAAATATTGTGCAAATCAAATTCTTTTGTAAGATTTAAACACCCCGTAATACTAATATACTTATAATGAGTTCTTAATTAGAATTCATATTAATATTAACTTGTAAATCTCTTTCATATAATGTGGTCCTCGTAGCAGACCACCTCGCACTCGACCGCGGACCCCAATTTGAAAACCACTGTCCCATTGTGTTAAAACTTTTGTTTTATGCATCGCATCCTAATGCCCGTCTGGGATATCCTCATATTTGTAGTCTACTAATGAGATAGGAATAATGAAGGTAAAACTAAGATAAAATGAACCCACATTTGCGTGGCGGTATAGAGAAAACATATTTAAGGGTGTATCCAGACCTCTATTTACCAATCATCGGTAAACTATAAATAAAGTCTGAATACCCACAGGTTGAGTTAGCTTATTATAAAACTAGTTTTAGTGATTCGTGACTCATTATTTAGGTATTTGTGACAGTTGGCACGCATAAAGCTGCCTAGTTTCAGTAATATATTCTTTCTTGGGAATATCAAAATGTTTATATTTTTATTTCATGTACTTGTTATGATTAAGTTTGTATTTAAACTAATTTATGAATTTCTTTAATAGAATTTTTGAATATTTTTAAACACTAACTTTACTAATCTACCTTTTTTTAAATTGCAATTTTGGTTTGATTATTTTAAAAGGAATATTTAATCATTTACGTATGGCCGTGAAAATATATTTTTAATGGTTATTACAAAAAAACTAGATATAGGGGAATTTGGTTATTATTTTCTTTCTAGACTTGATTTATAAAATTAATAAAACATCTTTTTTTAAGGTGTGTGTTTTTAATTAGCCTTTCACAAATACAGTAAATTATATATTCATTTCTATCCACGCTTCACTACGTGATTTTATTAATATTGAAACGTTTCCCTTTAGTTATTCACCATATTATATCACTCATCCTGGCTTATCCTTATTTAATTCCCCAATGGCATGGTGATGAGGAAGGCAAAATATTATTGGAAATATACCCGCATTTGTTTGGAGGCTAAATGAGAAACTAATTGGGAAAAATCACCATCAGAATACACATTCTGGATTATAGCCCCAGCCTCCCCATAACCAGAAAACTAGATTGAAGAAAGCAACGATATACTCACGGGACGATCCATGGATAGCTTAGTAGTAAAACTGATTCAATTCCCGTGTCTAGGTGTCATTATTCAAACTATAAGAATATACTATATGAATATGACGCTTAAGTTCACAGGTCCACCATGTGGCTTTTGTTGGTTGTATATTCCATAAATCCTACTTTGGCTGGTTTTGTGTAAGTCCGAGAAAACTTAAATCTTTACTTTTGGAAAAAAATTAGAGTTCGTCTTAGTTTATATTTTGATGGAAAATTTGTATTCAACTATTTATTAGATTCCAAAGTGTAAGACATTTATTCAGATAAAATAAAAGAACAAATATTTTAACCTAGAAGGTTGGTATAGTTGCAAATGTATAGTTGGAGTCTGGTAGAAAGGACATTTAAAAATACAAACTGATATCTTAAAGGTTAATATTAATAGCATTTTACTCTATATTGAGTGTTATTTTATAGATATTTATACCAAATATCCAAGGAAAGGGATGTGAGAAATGGTAGGTGTTATTGCAGTTTTTATCTCAAAATACTGTTTTGGCCAAAATAAATAAAATATTGCTCCAGTACAAACATAGCATTTAATTTTCTTCACATGGTGACCTCAAAATGTATTGAATATATGTCAAGGGTGTTCTGTAATTCAATGACAACTTGCTGCAATTCATTACTAACATGGTAGTAAATAATCTGTTTTTAGCAACCTTGTAGGCAGTAACAGGGATGGCAAGGTTACTAACCTGCCAGCCAGGTTTTAAGGAATAATGTGAGAGTCACCTTTGGTCCAACAATCTCTTCATAAAAGCTGTTAAGGCGGGTGGTTTTCTTCTCTTGTATGGGACCGCTAATGATCAGGAGCGGCGGACAGTTAGGATACTTCGTCTATGCTGGGTCACGAAGACCATAAAAAAAAATATCAGTTTAGTCGATTAGGAGACTTGTTACTCTTGTCTCGCCGGGCTCACGCCAAGGACGCTCCCGGGTCAAGTCTTGGGAGTCAAGTTTTGTGGATCTTTGATCAAAACCTCGCGTTAACCGCCGCAGGTCGAATTATTAGAATAGAAAAAAGGCGTGGTAGTAAATGGTAATTAGATTACACCACAGCTAATACAATTGATATTGTGAATTTATCTTAAATCTGTTGACGACCACTCTCACACTAACCAAGACGCGTGACGTGTAATCAAGTGAAATACTAAAAGCCAACCAATATAATAAATAGTAATTTTAAATCTATGATTTCGTTAATTAATTTAATACACTATCAAAAGAATTGGTGCAAGTAAATAATACATAAGAATTTAAATAAATTTACTTTTATTATTTTACTCAACAAAGCAGCCACCATACGATCACTACAAAACAATATATTGGACAAATAAACATTCATTCTGTGTCGACCTCATTTAATTTGCGAAGTCATCACGGTCATATACAGGTCGGCCACAATTGTGAGTGGGTTAGCTGAGTTCCGTTTGTGCGCGTAGCAAACTTTTTCTCTTCATTTAAAATTTTTCTCATATAATGCCACCATACTCATGACATACATTCAAGAAATTTATAGATCACCATGAGAAGAAAATTAAATTATATGTTTACACTAGATAAACATTTGATTTATTTTGACCCAAAAAAATATGTTTTACCATAAAAAATCTGCATAAACAATTATATTTTTTCACGTCCCCCTCCATCCTACCTTAATGTATATATAAGTAGTTTTATAAACTTTTGTAACGGTTAGATACTATTATTCATACCAGAATCCTACCACGCGCAACTAAATAGTGAGAGTAGAAGAATTTCGGGTTGAATGACAGCTTAATATATTCAACACGGGTTCAAGTGTTGTGAAACGGGGCTTGAGGTGTATAGATAGAAGGGTCGGTGAGGCAACACGAGGCTGATGAGGAGGTCGGAGAGGACTATTTCACCGCCAACGGTTGTCATGGTGACAAGGAATAGTTTATTTTGCGGGACAGCGCAAGAAGTCGGTATATAGGCTAGTGGAGGTAAAGAAAATAAATAAAAAGAGAGAGTTGAACTGGAAGGCGGCAGGAAAAGTACAGTATGTGTCAAATCAAAATACCTTAGAGAGCTACCGTCTTCTAGATTTCTTACGATTCACGTGGTTCTTCATTAAACTGTTTTAAAAGAGTTTTATTAAAAGAATAATTAAATCTTTGAGTAATCTATCACATTTAATAATGGTATACAAATATAATTAATAACTAGCCCTTTTGTTCTCTCTCATAACTATTCGAGACTATACGTTTCACGTGGTTCTTTATTAAACTGTTTTCAAAGAGTTTTATAAAAATAATAATTAAATCTTTGAGTAATCTAGCACATTTAGTAAGTGTATAAAAATATAATTAATAACTAACCCTATTGTTCTCTCTCAAAACTATTCGAGACTATCATAGAATTTTACAAAACATAATATTTCCAACGTTGTTAAATCGATATATATATATATATATATACACTATTTATATATATGTAGTAGATAACAGTACAGTATGATCCATTTTTCGGCCATGCCAGGAATCGAACTCAGGACCCTTAGCTGAGTAGGCAGACACCCCACTGACTGAACTAAGGTGTCAGATTTCTTAAATTATTTACTTTATAAACAAAATAAAATAATCGGTATGACACAATCGTACAAATTTTCGTATACAGAAAACTATAGCCTGGAATACCATTTTCAAAAACAGGTTTTTAGCCAACTGATATTAAACGGGCATATATTCTTGTTAAACACAATAATCACTCTCTAAACATTAATTACAAACAAAATAGTTTAAACCATTTATAAAAAAGTTTATATTTAAAAAAAGCTAACTGTAAATTATTAAATAAAGGCAAATTTTTAATTAATATGAAATTAAATTCGAAGGTATCTATTTTGTGCTTAATATTAAGGGTATTTGTGAAATATTTCAATTATTTTTCAAACCTTTTATAGATAAAATACCCTTAAACATATTTGTTATTTAAAAATAAGCATATAATGTTATTTATAATGTAAAATAAAATTTTGAACAAAATTGTTGGAGCTGTTCTTTAAAAATGGATTTTTTTTCAAAATTAAGTCTATAAATAAACTAACATTAATTATTTTTAAGAAATATAGTTTTTTATAAAACTAAAACAATACTTTGTAAGCTACCCAATAACATTTATTTTTTCAAAAAACAAATGTACAGTTTTATTTGTAATATTAAACACTCCCCAGGTATAAATTTTAAGGTGGGAGTGTAGGGGACGCGTGATAAGGTGGGTGTTTTGGGAGGGTTTTTTTATAGCAAAGTATTAGTTTGGTAAAAGTTAATCATATATTTTTCCAGTAGAAACATGGAGTTTAATTTTTTTCACATGGTGTCCTTAGCTATTTTTGAATATCTTCCAAGTATGTCCTTGAATTTAATGACAACTTTTTCTCTTCATTTAAAGTTTGTCATCTAATGCCGCTCTGCTCGTGACATATATTAAAGAACTATTGATATCACATTGTGAAGAAAATTAATCTCTTTGTTTCTACTTAAGCAATATCTTATTAATTTTGACCAAAAAAATTGCTATAAAACCTGTTAACACACTGAGCTTTACTCGCCTCATATACATACCCACCTTAAAGAAAATTGTTTTAGAATTATTTTCAAATATTTCAAATTTTCTAAAATCGCCCATCAGTAAACTACGCTTGAACAAATTTTTAACCAAAAACCAAGTAACTTTTGCAGTGTTATTTGGGAGGTCTAACGCTATCTAGATATCCATTTCAAATGAACTCGTTAGAGCCATTTACAAAAATCGTATTTCAATAAAATTACTCAACAATTAACCAACCTTAAATTAAGGGCTAAGGTCCTGAGGTATACTCATATAATATCTAAATATAAAGTTTGAATAAAATCCATTGAACCGTTTTAGCTCTGTGGCCAGGGACATACAAACAGACATA
>CABFOW010003424.1:2674-17235 GCA_902141385.1 Timema californicum
CCCCCCCCCCCCGCCCCCCGTATACTACCAATAATTAATTAATGAAAATAAACTGTAGATTTTAAAAATATGGTATGAGGTAGTTAGGTAATTGATGGGTCGGCGTATATGCAATATTGATATATATCTTCACAAAATATACTTTTAAAATAGGGAGTCGGCTTATATGCAGGCTAATATGGTAAATGGAATTAGGTTTGGGAATTTGAATAAGTGGGTTAAGCATAAATATATCTTTACAATTTTGTAATTCCCTTAGCTTGCTATAATTTACATCAACATCATGATATATATCTGTTGATATATATCTTCGAATCCCGAAGAATAGCACAAATACATAATTTAAATAATATGTTATCAACATGTAATGAATGATGAAACATTTAATTACTCTTGTGAAAGTGATAACTTTTGCCTAAGCTTATGTGTAGAATTTTCATTAACTTTATTTAGCCAGCCTTTGCCTTTGATAAAAAGAATTAAGAAAAAGCTTCCCTCAGTCTTTTCAGAATTTAAACACGTCTGGACTTGGTTTTTAACTCTAACAATATCAGTAGCTCTGATCAATGTCAGATTTTAAACTCTAATTACATTGTACTTTATCATTATTCAAGAACTATTGTGAGATCCATTTAAATTAATGTAATAGCCAAGCAAACTGAACTATGGGGGGTCTGCTTAAGCTGATACCCAAATATTGAATATAATTCAAGATTTTATATTTGTTTTTCTGCACAAATGAATAATTTATCAATATGTACTTTAAATCTTCTGAAAATTACTTTAGAGTTAAAAAGAGGGACCATTGAGTGAGTATTGGTACCCATAGCCTAAATGACCTGATTTACTTTCTTTTATGTAAGAAGTATCATAATATATAGGTATAATGAAATATTATTTTACCTCATGGAAGTGGCCAGAACAGCTTTCCTGGAAGGTACTAGCTACTAGCTAAGGCAACTGCTTAGTGTGTGAGAAGTAGGGCGTCCATTCTCCCCTCATCAACTCCCGCACAGAGACGCCAACAGAGACTTAGCCGCCCTTCAGGGTAAACCCTCCGGACGTTACCAGGGCTCACGCCATCACGTGGAGGCACTCTGCCTCGATTTCCGGATGAGAAACATCCCTCAGGCAGAAAGGGAAAGACTCTAGTCCCGTCTGGGTCAGAGCAGTCACACGAGGGTGATCTTGACTCAAACCCAATGTGCTTCCAACCCTCAACAAGGTGCTACCCCCTCCAACAACAAGCAGATTGCTTTACACCGTATAGTGACTTTTCAATTCACACATCAATTCACTTTTATCGCAATCTATCAATAATACCTCTGCTCTGGAATTCTCGTGAAGAGCTCCTCCTTCAAGTGTTCGTGTAAAAAACCGGTCTTCACCTTAAATTGGATACTTTCCGGGTATTTTTGGTATACCATACCTAAGAAAACTCGCAGGGAATCATATCTAATGAGGGGTGAGAATGTTTCAGTATAATAAACCCCTTTTTTTCTGTGGAAATACCCATGCGATAGGACATGCTTTGCATTGCATCACTTCACTATCATTATAACGACTAGACTAATCTTGAATAATTTACCATTTTCAATAAATCAACTTCTTCTTAGGGTCTCCTTTTATAACTTGCCAAGTTCTATTTTTCATGTGAATGCAATTCCTTTGATTTGCTCCCAACCATTTTGTTTTGTCAAATCCATTTATGGATTCTTGATATGAATTTGGAATGTGCTCAGTGAAAAGAAATTGATAGCTTTTCGGTGGTTTGATGTTTTTTCGATCCTTGAGACCTAATTGGTTGAGGTTTACTTTATTTGACTTAACAACCTCTTTGTCAGGTAATTCTTTGACTTTATCCTTCCCGTCTTGAAATTCATTTTCAGTTAGCTCTTCTATTTATTTTTCTTCACAGACCTCAATTTTTGGTAGCAAAAATATTAATAAACAACTTTCACTGAAAATGGGTTTGAATCCCCTTCTTTGAATACGATATCTTGAGTGACATTGATCATTATCTTTATTGGATTGTAAACTCTCTAATTTGTTGATTCATGCACATATACAACCATTATTAATCTCCTCAACATAGGATAAAATTTCTTTCTCCATTGGCTTGGAATAGTCATGTATGAAATTGACCCAAAAACATGTAGTTGGGACACATCTGGCTTCTTTCCGTTCCAGACTTCATATGATGTCAACTTGTTTTATTTTTCATTGTTTTGTTCAGCACATAAGCCGCGGTGTTTACTCTTTTAGCCAAGTATTTAGGGTAGATCTTTTGATCTCAACATGGTGTAATCGATTTACACAATCGTATGATCCTCACGTTTTCATTTTTAATTTTGTTGAGGTGTGTATCGCGCTGAATTTCCCATTTTTATACCTTTGGAACCCAAATGTTTGATCATATTTTGATTACAATATTTTGTGTTGTTGTCTATGCACAACACTTTTGTGGTTCTCCCAAACCTATTTGACACCATCATTTCAAATTTCTTGAATTGATCAAACACGTTGAGCTTCCATTGAATAAAGTACACATGTATGTACCCTGAGACCTTGTCATTGAAACTCACAAAATACTTTGCACCTCTGATAGACTGCACCTGCATTGGTCCAAACATGTCCGAATGCACAAATTCTCCTGGATTATAATTTGACCAATCAGACGTTTTCTTGAAAGGTAAGCTATGAAGAGACTTTGAAACCTTTTGATGTCACAACTCCATAAAAAGATTTTTGCATAATTTTGGAAGAGAGAATACATAAGTTGCCTTTTCCCATTTATCACGCATGAATGTTTTTAATTGGATTACTTTTATCACCTAAATGAGCTGTTTGACACTATGATGGATGGAAATCTGCAAACCAATCTTGCTGGTAGGTAATATGCTGCGAAGCGCCATTATAGGTAGACCAAACTTCATTTGTATCAAGGATCGGCAGATTCTGTACTTGTTATTTTGATGATAGGACAACATTTTCCTTATTTGTTTGTTGCTATTAACACACATCCATTTGACGATGTTTCTGATGAGAACTGAGACTTCTTCTGCATGATGTGGGTTTTCTTAAGACAATTACATGGCATATGACCTTTCTTACCACTTCTTAACTCTAACGAAATTATTGTCTTTTATTTTTTGTTGTTCCGAGTTTGCTTCCAATTTTATAGCCTTTTTCCTGTTACCAAAATTCATGGCGGCAAATGTGTAATTTACTTCTTTGTTGGCTGTGAAACGGCTTTATTCTTTAATGAATCTTTTCATAAAATTGATCACTGTTTGATTTTGTTCTGGCACACTGTCCCATGCTGTTTTCACAGCATTAAATTTTACGGTAAATTTACCAGTGTATTTGCCATAATTGGCACCTAATCCACTCTTGACCTATTTATTTCAATTACTGTGACACATTTTTGATTCTCAACATATATTCGACTATTGACTCTCCCAGGTCCATGCAATGTTTGAGGAGTCGTTGTGTTAAAATCAGGAATGCGGGGTCGGTACGCCAAGCCCTAGCCTCTGACTCCTATATTTTTCTACTGTCAGACTCCGACTCCACAGGCATGGAACAGTTTGAAGCTGATTCCTCTTTGATGATCTGACTCAGCTTCAGCCACATTTATTGTGCTATGGTGCGTTGGTACACTCTTATTTAATTTAGATGAACAATATTTGGGGCTTTGCAACCAAATCAAGATTCAAACGTTTGTCTACCCTTAAAAATAGAATAATTATAGCTTTATTTTAGTTGCCTAATAGGAAACTCTCAATTGTCGAAATGTATAGATATTTGGACTCAATGCCCTTAAATAAATTAAAAGTTTTTAAAACTGGTAGATATGTATATAAACTAAATACAAATAACTTAAAGAGTATTTTCAAGCTTTCACTTACGTAATATAAATTATCTATTGGGTCATATATTTGGGAGTGTGGGAAGGTGAGGGCCAGCACCTTCCCCCACCCACCACAAACTAAGAGTGCATACCTTGGCACGGTCAGGGATATCTGGTCAGGACAACTCCACGAGGTCCCCCTGGACAACTTAAGGTAAAAGTTTGGCAATCCCTAAGGCTAAGTTTCTGACTTTCTCGTAACACTGGATGTAACATATGAAGGGGCCAACTCCTCTCACTCTTGAAACCAGAATGGGACGGGAGGGGAGGCGTTCCCAAGGTATCTAATGAGGTCTGAGCCCCGAGCACTAACCAAAACCCGTTGATGACTCGATCAACCAAAGGTATGGTCGCGATGGGTTATAGGAGTCGTGTGATGAAGTTGTTGTTCCCCATCGTGGACGTCAGGGGTTCCAAAGTTTGTTCTTCGATAGTGTTAAAGTGAAAATTCTCTGACCAATATGCACACTATGATATGATGATCCCCTTAAAATATTTATAATTTTTTGACATGCAATTTAAATGCCTTTCACTTTACTAAAGCTAGAAACTATTCCAACTTCAGTATGTACTTTGAATGTAAATTTAATTGAAAACTAGTTACATAATGCCACATTGTGCTGTGTTTCAGACACCTTAACACAGAACACACGTTAGATGACAGGTCGACTGCGCAGGCGCGTGTTCAAATGCAGGTTGTATCACAACTAGAGCTTCAACTTCAAAAAGAGAGAGATCGGTTGCAGGCGATGATGCACCATCTTCACCTCACTAAACAACAAGCATCACCAGAACCTCCAAAGTCTGAACCAACGGTGCGTCAAACATACAGTTAACTACTCTTAATTAATTTTTAAATAATTTATTCACCCTTGAAAATGTTTAAAAAAGTTAGAATCTAAATATTTGTTCAGTAACCAATGTTTAATAGATCAGGATGACCAGACATCCTTTTTCCAAACATGTCCTACATTTCAACCCTCTGTTCGGTGTCTGGGATAAATTTTCATATATTCCAAAATATCTTTCATTTAGACCAAATAAATAAATTTGTCATTTTTTGGTGTTATTTGTTATCAGAGTGATCTCGCATTTATAAATTCTGCTGTAAAATGGCATTTCAGTTATAACGAGCAGTCATTGTGCGTTTTCTTCAGCAAACCCGACACACATTGCTTACGTGATAAAAATTGTGATATCTATTGGCTCTGAGTATGCTGACAGCAACTATAAATAGCAGTGAGCATCCTAATTCATGAGTTGTCTGAAAAATATGCTTGAACATATAATAATGTAATATGGTTTTTTTGGTTATCAATAAAACACATAAGGGGAATTTGTAAAGGTACATTTTGTACTTTTACTATGTATTGAGAGGTGACAGAGAATAGTATAAGTCCAGAAGAGAAGTGGAATAGTGTTAAGAATATTTTTTTGAAAGTGATAAATAACAATGTTGGAAAAGTGAAGAAGACTGCACTAAAGCCTTGGATAATAGCAGAAATGCTTCAGAAAATTAAAGAAAGAAGGAAATTGAAAAACTTTAACAAAGAAGAATATAGGAAGCTAAACATGAGCTAAGGAGCGAAACAGAAAAAGCGAGGAAATATTATATAGAGAAGACATGCAATGAGGTTATTGAACTGCAGAGAAAAGCAAGGTATGAACTCATGTACCAGAAAGCAAAGGAACTGGAAGGGAATCAAAACAAAGGTGTGCAAATGATAGGAATAGAAAACTCTGAAGGTCAGATGGTGACAGATCATAAAGAGGCTCTTACGATTTGGTGAAAAGCTATATATAAAAACTGCATGACAAGGAAACTCAACCAAGGAACCTAGAGATTGAGCTAAAAGAAAAGGTAAAGGAAGATGAAAAAGGACCAAGCATTTTAAAGAGTGAAGTGGACAGAGCCATAAAAGACATTCGACGAAGGAAAGCTCCTGGAGATTATGACATACCATTATTTTTTACTAATTTATCAATAAATGCCATCCAAACTACTTGAATAATTGTGGATATCTTGACTCACAGTTAACATTTTTTTTTACTAAATTTAAGTAACATGGTAATATAGTCTAAGTACATGTATATGTTTTAACCTTCTTATTTGTGTGTGCAGTCGGACCTGTTCCAGAGTGCACCTAGTCTAGCCAAGCTGAGTTTATCATCAGTTTTAATGAGCCAACCACCCCCAAACCTTGTGAACTCGGGTCCTGTTTCTATGTCAGCGCTAGTGTCTGCTGTACGATCACCCGTCCTACAACCCCCCACACCCAATATGGGTGGACCAATCAGAAGGCGAATTAGTGATAAGACAACCTTATCTCTGGCTGGAGGTGAGTTGTTTGACACAAACTTGAATTAAATTCTTCCATAATATTTGAAAATGGCTAAATACATATTTTTGCAATACATATGGAATTGTCCTCGAGCTATTTTGAAATAAAGTTAAATTTATTGATGTAAAACAGACATAATCATTAGAGTGATAACAATTTTTCTAGAATCCTAAAGTTTAAATTATTTATCTCACAAGTCAGTCTGACACCTTAGCTCAGTCGGTGTCTGCCTACTTAGCTAAGGGTCCCAGGATCGATTCCCTACATGGTTGAAAATGTATCATAGATGTGTTTACCCTTTCACATTGATAAATTGATGCCTGGAGACTGGATGTTGTTCCTGTCCTAATCTGAAGATGGATTATAAGGAATATGAAGCTATGACAGGCCTAGCAAGCCGGTAGTGGATAAATGTATGACTTGAATGATGTATATACCTTGGCTGTTAATCACAGCCAATTAAACATGTAGACAAATGTTATAAGAGATAAATAAACAATTATTTTTAAATTCTAATTTTAAATTACAATTTACAAATTGTTGTGAAACTGTTTTATTTATTTATTATTGTATATACAAGACAGCCTCAAAATTTCGCCACTCTAGTATTATAGATATAGAAACTCAGCACATAAATGCTTGCCTCGAAATTGTAGTTTGTGATGTAATGTTGAAGCAATTTTCCATTCATTACATTTATTTATACATTCTAATGCAAGTTTCAAATAAATCAGAATGTTAATTTAATATAGTAGATAAATATGCTATTGACATAAAAAAAAAAATAACCATCAAAATTAACCTAAATGTGAGCGATGTCTGATTTATAGAAGAGTGAAGAAACCCCTAAGGATAATTTAATCCAAAGCCTAATGAAAGTACTTTTAATTATGTATTAGTTAATGTAATATTATTTTATTAGAAAAAAAGCGTTTTAAAAAAAATGGTGAGGTTACTCTGGATTTTAGGGTACTAGCTTATCATATAGTTTTAATAGTATAGTTGGTTAACACTTTTAAACAAAATAAATTTATTAATGCCCTTAAAAATGTTTGTGCCACAAAGAAACTATGCCGGAGAAACAGGGCTATTTTGTACTTGCTGACATCTCTCTGAAAAGTCATAATTCACATTGTCTTTAAAGTCTTTGTTAAATAGTAATACCTATATTAATCAACCAAAAAAACATAATTTTTAGAAGTATCTGCTCATTTCAAGCAATATTTAGCAATTTGTATGCAAAATAATTTAAAAGTTCATGTCTACAAGTAAGATAATCTGGTAAATGCAGTAGAGGCCTACATAGTTAACTATTGAATATACAATATAATCCCTATTTATTATTATTTTTATTCAGCACCGTATTTCACCACCCGTTTTGACTATACACTTATTTATTATTAATAATTACTAAAAGTCAAAATAAAGAAAAAAGACTAAAAGTAATTTTGTCATTTTGAATTGAAACATCAATGTATTCTTTATACTTTTATTGTAAATTATCTAAATGTTATATTGTAATTTTGTATTGATACAGATATTTATACTTTCATTGTAAATTATCTTGATATTCTACTTCTTCTTACGATTATTACACACAGAAGTTAAAAATAATATCCCTCACTTTTTTTTACTATTTGCTCAAGCTGGAGGATATAGGCTAATAAATACATGCATATGTAAGCGGCATGTAACTTTTATGAGATTGATGCCTTGGACCTTGTTTCCTATTGTTTTTTGATGATATAATATACTACATTTTATGTGTAGACAAATTTAATACAGACCAATCTACCTTGTGGAATGGTTTTAACACCTTGACAGTATAGCAGTCCTCAAAATTTGGGTTATGATTAGAGGTGTATGCAGAAACTGGTTTTTCTGGATTCTTAATTTTTTTGTTATGGCGGTGTCCATTCATTCATTTACGGAGAGTTTCAGTGGTGAGTTCAACATATTGTGCATTGTGCAGTATATTGTTGGCATTCTAGTTGGTAAATTATGTTACTGGACTCACATGTGAGACTGCCTTTGATGGTGTAGATGGAGTTGGTGATGTTGCTAGAGAAAGTGGCTGCTTGATGATGTATTTGGCAGGTTTTGCAAGCTGTTTTGTTACAAGGTGAGATCCTTGTTGTGGTTGAATGTTGGTTGTGTCATTTTCAGTTTCGAGTTTAGGGTGTACCAGAATATTTCTAAGTGATGGAGACTGTTTATACACAAGGACTGGTGGTTTTTTGAGAATATTGCTGGTATGGCTGGATGCTTCCAATATGTGAAAACCCAACGCTAATATTTTGTTTATCTTTTGTAGGCCTGGGTAGTACTTAGTCACTAGAGGTATATTATCTGGTTTTTCAGGTTTGTGTGATTGTGGAGTTTCAGCTAGACGAAGTAGGTTATTACCGAGTGGTTTATGGTATCCTCTCTCTGTAAAGGCTTCTTGAAGGTTTTCAAGGTGATTTTAAAGACTTTCTGGATCGGAGGAGATGCGGTGAGCCTGTATGGCAAGACTGTATGGGATAGATCTTTTAGTGTTGACTGGGTGGCAGCTATCAAAATGAAAATAATTTTGTCTATTAGTGGGTTTAAGATGTACTGAAGTTTTGAAGGGGTCAACTGACAGCCTAATGTCTACATCAAGAAATCTCACCTGGTCATGGGATTGGCTTGTGGTGAAATTTAGAGTCGAAAAGGAGGTTTCGAAATCTATCATAGTCATAATAAATCTGGTTGGTAAAGAATTTATCAAAGCATGCAGCGAAAATTTTTTTTGAACATTTTCTAACAGTAGAGAGCCAGTTAATGTGATGGAATTCCAAGCAACAGTAGCATATTCTATAAGTCATTCACGAGCTAGGTTTACCTGGATGACAGCTTGAAATGTTACTAGAAGTAATTTCTAATATATCACTACGCCAACAGCTAACATCTATCACTTTGGATGACTGTGATGAAAACAGATGGTAATATATTAATGTGATAGTTAACCACAGTAATTTAGGCCAATATTATTTATATATTTATTTGAGGTCGGACACAAAGTTTATTTATCGTTTTATTCCACTTAAAAAAAATATTCACACCACTTTCACAAAAACTTCTAACAAACATAGCTTCAAAATGGCGGCTGACGAATCTAAACCATATGATTGAACATACTGGTAAACAAGTTTTTTACAACGATACAGACACGCAGTTAATGAAAATATTTTATTCAGTTAAATATTTCAAAATATGATAAAATAATCATAAAATAATTTATTGTATGTAAGAAAATGACAACAATTTTCTTTTTTCCAAGTAAATACGATGCCTGTATTAAAAGGTATTGATGTGTGCACTATATTACATAAAATTAGTAACGTTCCAAAATGAAAAATAAGTACTTTTAGTTATGTTTAAAATATTGTTTCGAGCTGGATAAAAGGAAATTATTTAAAAAAAAAAATATTATGAGAAAACTTAAGTTTACGTTATTTTAAATGTAATATATAACAGGTAATTAAAGATCTTTACATTTATAACAAAACTGTGGTCTTTTACAAGTGTTGGCAACACAAAACCTAAACATATGATTTTCGAACTGTCATCCAGGTAAAAACCGATCGTTAAAGGAATATTTTGGATCTAACCAGGGCAAAGTACGGACATAAAAAAAGGACAGTTAACTTTCTTAAATGAAGAGATAATAAATTTAATATGTCCAAGTAATTTCAATGATTGGGATATTATATGATCAACTTGATAGTGGAAGTAGAGTTTATTATCCAGGAGAACACCTAGACCATTTATATAACTGAAGCAAACTATGTTATCATAACTGTCCAGATTATAAATAAAAATATGGGATTAGTTTTCCTAGTGAAAGATATATATTTAGTCTTAGATTTATTAATAGACATTCCATTATCAAGAGACCATTGTAAAATAGAGGACCTAAATTAGAACCCTGAGGCATACCACAAGAAGCTAAAAGTGTGTTGGAGGAGTAAGAATCTATTTTAATGGTGAAAGATCTTCCATGTAAATAACTGCTAAACCAATTTACATATGAGTTGGATAGGCCAAAATTACAAGGTTTAGAGAGTATCTATACTATGCCTTACTTTGATCAAAATAGATGGTATCAACTTGGCCTTGGGTAGAGACTTGAGCGGCAACATGTCCCAGAAACTCTACTAGATTTGTGACAGTAGATTTATTTTTTATAAGGCCATGTTGTTGTTGGAGAGTTTGTTCTGTAGGGGGTGGAAAGCATGCTCATGAATTATTTTCTCGAATGATTTAGCGGAAGTATTTAATAGAGGGAAAAGTTTCATTTAACAGGCTATTGTTAAAGATATGGGCCAACAATCTGCTAAAAATGTTGGCATAACCTTTAAAAATAAAGTATGGAATTTCATAAGGCCCAGCACAACCCAGCAGGATGCAAAGACACGCTAGTTTCAATGGGCAGGGTAAGGCTTATATGGCTGAGCTATAAACATAATGAATGTAGGTCCCAAACTTATTTGCAATTAACAAAGGATCCGCTATAATCTTGCCATTAATTTCTAGGTTAGACAGCAAAACTTTATTCACACAATTATTTTTAACAAATTTCCAAAATTCCTTGGGTTTGCATTTAATACTATTTTTTTATTGAGTTCATCCAATTGGCTCTGTCTATAATCAAAGTAGTTTTAACTAATTTATGAAAGTGAGAAAAATGTGAATAGAATACATTATTATTTGTTTATTTAAACTTTTTGAAAAAAAAAATGTTTTTTTCTAATATAGTACCTATTTAAGAGTAGAAGAAAACCAATTCGGATATTTGGATGAATTAGGAATAGTAATTTGACGAATATGTGTTTTGATTTTCCTTTGGACTAAATTGGTAAAATTATCTACAGCCAAATTAACATCAGTACTAGAATAAATACAAGACCTATCAGCAGTGGAAATGTCATTGTAAAGATTAAGGTAATCACCACATGCATAGTCAATATAATAATGTGGTGGGGGTGTCATTAAGTTTAGTGGTAATAGGTACATCAAGTGAAATCATTAAGGGTGAATGAGCTAAATCAATATTCACTAGTTATTGAGAGCGAGAAGTTAATAAGGGGTGGTAAAAATGAGCAAAAACAAGGTCAAGCAGGTTAGTGCTATTATCAGCTTCATTAAGTTGTTCTAATCCTATTATATTAGTCGAATCAAGAAGTTGATTAGCTTTTAATTTAATGTAGAAATGCGAAATACTTTGAGCATGATGATATTTCCAATCAATTTTGGGGCATTTAAAATCACCTAGTAGTATTATTCGATAGGGGTAGTTAGCCAAAGCACTTTCAAGAAAAGTAAAGTAATTATTAAATGCTTCGACTGCTATTTGGGGAGCAAGATATATGTTCCCAATTAACACTTTTTGGCAATCAAATGTTTCTATTTCAATCCAAACACATACCATATTATTCTTTAGGTCAGTTCTTCTGACCACACCAGAAATAGAATCAATAACAGAAATGAGAACACACCACCCCTTGAGACAGTAGCTTCATCATATAACCTTTCGGTTCTATACACATTATAGATAGGGGAAAAATAAATTTCATTAACAAACTCACTAGTGAGCCAAGTTTCAACCAAACTTATAATAGAGAATTCATTCAAACAAACAATTGTAAATATTTCCCTTTCTTTGGCTTGTAATAATAATAATAATAATGGTTATAATGACGATAATAATATAATAATAATGATCATAATGATAATGATAATGATTATTATTATTATATTATTATTATTACAATTTCCTTTATTATAGTGCTGGCCAAGAGTCGTAAGACCTATAACAAATCAGCACTGAAAAGTACACAAGTATCTTACAAATACATATAATTACACGAGAGAATAAGATAAACAATAATTGCTAAATAATTATATATACTAATGTATAGTTAAAAAAAAGTAATTAATAATGATAAGAATAAAAAATAGCAATAATAACAAATAAGTAGTAATAAGTAGTGTATGTGATTGATTGTGTTTTCTTGAGTCTCCCGCTTAGACCCCTCACTCGAACTCGATAGTTCGTGCCACCTTACATTTAAGTGTCAGAATGCAGTGATAATATATAATAAGCATGCCAGTGTCACTTTACATATTTGTGTCAGATAGTCGGATAGGGATAAGCTCACCCCGACCTTACATATTGGTGTCAGATAGTATAATAAGCTCAGCCAGACTTTACATTTAATAATAATAATACTAATAATAATATTGACACTGTAAGGCAGGCCTACTGTAACTAATTGTATAAAATAAGAAAAATGAAATTATTTTGATCTATAAAATGATAATCAAAATATCTAGGCCTACATCTAAATTCAAATATCCCAAAGATATTACTATGCAGTAAATTAATTCAGAATGAAACTAATGAAAACAGTAAAGACCGTGATTATTTGCTTAATATAAATATTCGATTATAAATTAAATATAAAATATGAAGCTCTGTTAAATGCCATTATAGAGGCTCATAATATTTTTAAATAGATGTTTACTATACAAGTGTAAGCTAAATGCTATGAGTTTGTATTTAAGTATGTGGTTGGTCAGAATCGCACTCAGATTTTCATAATACATCTTTTTAATTTCTATTTTTCTATTGAAATTTAATTTTTAGTAAATTAATAACATTGTAGTTTTATTGCTAATTTAGCCCTCATTATATTGATAGCTAAGCATATAAGAATAGATAATGAGATTAAAACAAAAATGTTAGTCACACAATTCAGTTTTAAGCTAGATTGTGGCCGTCATGTGGATCTGCAGTTGTTGCATCTCCAATCCTTTGTGGACACTAGGGCATTTCCCCCTTCCCCCGCCCATCCTACCTCCTTCTGGGTCTACACTCCACCACTAATCAACACTAATCAAGGATTGTTCAGAGTCATTTGCCATGCCTGCCACCTAGCTTCATAAGAACCTTTTTATTCAATACAGCACAATAGTTTCTGTAAAAATTACATAGTCTTAAAAATAGTGAAAATAAATTGTAATAGTATCATAGCTGTATTGAAATAAATCATACCATATTGTATATAAAATACTGGGGGAGGAGGGGAGTGCTGCAGCTCTTATGGATGAGATACCACTGATTTTAGCCCACCTTTAATAATGCCATAGTCATTTACGATGGTAGAAGAATAAATAAATTGTAAATAAGATTGTATTTAATGTATTTTTATCTATTGTTAAAGTGGTACAATAATCTATAACTTCTATTTTTATTTTTTATTAAAACTGTTCCTCATACAATTTAACTTTTCCTTATGTAAACACCATTAAATACTAAATATTATTTGATAATATATTCTATCTACAAGTTTTATTTGTTAAAATGCTTTAAATATTTACCCACATTTATAAGCTATTTGTTATTAAATCGGTAAAAATCTTTGTTTCACAATAACACTATTGGTTTCCCTGTAGGAGCTTATGAAGAGACATCCCGCTTGCGCAAGGTTGCAGACAAAGCAGCACTAGATATTTCTGAAGGTAATGTGTGAGTGTGTTTTATTGTTAGTGTCACTCATCATTCTGTCTTCTCTCTCTTTCTGTGCTCTCCTACTCGTGCTGTGCGTTCGGTGCTGTCTTGCTATAGGGCTACCCTATATGCTGGAGCGTGCTGGCCTAGATGTGCAGCAAGGTAGGCTTTACTCATCACTTTCTCTATCACATGCTTTTATGTTTTCTTTCATTCAATCAATTTTTAAGGGTACCTACTTATCATTTTTTTTAATGATTATTATATTTCTTAAAAGTTAAGTGCTTTTCACATTAAGATGGATGATCAAGGACTGAATTATATGGCCACATCCCCCTTGATGGTTTTACATAATATCATATAGTTATATTATCGCTACCGGTATGTAATATAATTATAAACTTTTCTAGGAATCTATGCCTGTTAAAATTATGGTTTAACATTAATAAAATGTACATGCTTATTTTAGAATGCTTTCGTTTCCTTCTCATTCCATTAATCTATCAATTTTTCACAAATTATTTTAATCCATCAGTGATTTTCATTGACTTCGCTAAAATGTAAAATGTATCAAAGTGTTTGTTATAAGTTGCTTTCTCTTAAATGATAAGATCTCTTTAAGAGATGTTTTAATGTTCATGAGGAAAATAGGCCTTCAAACTTATGTTGGGACCTAGCTAAGCTGGTGAGAGAGGGAGTAACTTGGAAATCTCAAATGAAACATGGAAACATTGAAAATCAAGGCTGTATATAGCAAGGGGGCGGGGGG
>CABFOW010003424.1:19904-40945 GCA_902141385.1 Timema californicum
CCCCCCCCCAGCCGTTAAGTCATGACCATGAGAGGGAAAATCCAAATTTTACAAATAATATTTTTTTATACCATGCCAGAAATCAAACCCGGAGCCCTTAGCTCAATGGGCAGGTAAATTACTGAATGAGTTAAGGTTTCAGACTCACAGGTAGCAATACACAAAGTGAAAAAAAAAATACATAAAAAGAGTAAAATGAAGAAATACATGGATCAAGCATCTATCAAAACTTGGTGGGAGAAATAAGGTGGATTGTCCAACTCACGTTTAAATAATAGTTAAAAGCCTAAAACCCTATTAAATCCTAATTAAGCTCTAGAAGATTTTTAGATCCAAAACTGTGTTAACAGTAACAAAGGGGAGATTCTTTCCTATTAGGGCTATTACTCCTCTATCGCTAGGTCATTGGTTTATTGGTTACATTTGAAAATCAATTTTATTTGATCTTTTTCTTTTAAATTATTTTGAAATTGTGAAATTACACTCCTAACTTTTGGGATTCCCTTATAAACTTATAATCAACAACTAAAAGAACAAGGTTAAGACTCCATAAATATATCATACTAAAAACTAAAACACTGTCTAGCTACTATAGTTAAATTAGCTCCTCATCCCCCCTCCCCCCATACTTCACCCGTGTATACTCTAAAATGGTAGTAAATATGCTTGCCAAACACATGATGATACATGTGCCTAGAATGCATAAACATAGTCAAATATGTATTTAATTAGTGCATAATTTAAAGCTTATTCATACGATTATTTTACAAATATTATTTATGTTTATTTTATTTTAATTCACTTGAGCTATACTAGCTTAATAAATATTAATTGAGATCTTGATTCTTGAATATTTGTTCAATAGTTGGCACACTGTTTTACATGCAATAAGTATTCAGCAGACCCTGGGTTGTAAACACCCTAGTTCATTAGCCAATGTTTGTTGGCGAGGGGAAAGGGGGAATGTTGCAACCCCATAGACATTAGTCAAGGTCATTAGAACTTCTCTAGCTAGGTCTGCAGATTTCAAACAACAAGCTTCATAAGCTGAGTAGGTAGACCCTTTTGGAAGAATAATTACTTAAAACACAATATTCGTGGAATATGAACAAATATTAGTTTACAAATTAATAATATATAGATACTTTATACATATATGTTTATTCACAATTTAAACATACTATTAACAAAGTTAGCAGAGACAACATTGAATTTAGAAACTAGTCCATATAATCATGGGTATGTGGTGCAGGACTAGCATACCCAGAGAATACGCCACTGCTAGATATCATATTCTTTGAATTGAAAAATGACACCTGGAACCCGATTGAGTCTTGTGTCCAGGTTTAATTTTTCAATTGAAAGAATATGATATTTAAATGTGGCTATAAATGTAAATAGCAAATATAATTACTTGGTTATCTAATCCATGGTGATAGGTTCATTCGTACAGTTTCCATTGTACTATTGGCAACATAAAGCCCTCCAGAGTCACAGGTGATTGCATTATCTGATAGCTTGTGATTTTTTTTTAGCACTGTGTCTTAATATTCATTCAGATTATATACACTGTAATCTTAATTGATCACTCATATGTATCAGACAATTTCCACACATCCATTATGGACTATGTCATAAAATATGAGTGAAGAATGACCCTGAACTCGGGACGAATCTTGGATAGGTCGATTGTTAGAACATTGGTGTACCAAGCCTAGAGTCCTGGGTTCGATTTCCAAAGGCCACAGTTTTGATTCCTGTGTCCGGGTGTTATTTTTAACTTTAAATAATATCTTAAATTGTATCGGACTTATTCTAGAACTGGACATGTTCACTGAATTGTAAACATCAACCATATTCATCAAAATTAAACTGAATACTAATTATATAACCTTGTTTACACTTAGTGTGAATATGACCAGATGATTTAAACTTTAGCATTAAGTACCTGTACTTAGCTAACAAAACAATAAATAATAAGGTTCTTGAATGAAATTAATTTTATCATTTGCAGAATTTCAACTATCTACAACATTTGCATTTTGGACTACTATTAAAACAATAAATTCTAAGTCGTTTGATAAGGAATATTTAATGTATTGAAATTTACATCATATTCCATTTAAGATTCAGAGTAAACCCTATTCACCTCTTTAAAAGACTTTGGTAATGTTATCACATCCATAACCAGAAACAACTATATGTTTAATAATTACAATAGTTTTGAAGAAATTGACTTGTAGCACTCTTACAAAATCATCTTGTATAGTTAATGAAAATGAAACGTTGAAAAGATGATAGAATGGCAAAGCCTACAGATTTATCAAAAACTGTAGGTCTCAATGTGCACAGTTAAAAAACACAACAAAATACATAATTATGACATTTTTGGGGTACATCAGTCCCCTTCTTCTGCAGAAGAGTAAATCATCAATTGGATTGTACTTAGATATTGTTGTTACCGCAATGCTAACGTAGTCCTATTAGTGTCTTACTCTCTTCTGCAGAAGAAGGGGACTGGTATACCACGAAAATTTCATAATTATGTGTTTTGTTGTGATCTTAATTGTGAACTTTGAGGCCTACAGTTTCTAGTAAGTGTGTAGGCAATGCCCTTCTATCCTCTTTTCAATGTTTGATCTAAAATAGCCTTTTGGTGCCATTTTTCCTTTGATAAAATAAATGTGAGAAGCTTGTCATGAACAGCATGCTAAAGGGCACATTTACTTGTGATCCATCTATTGTCTACAACTATTTGTTCCACACTAATAATTTGATTTATTAATCTAAAATACATTATATTAAATGTTATCGATAATATCAAGTGGAAATAGGGGGTGCTGCAGTTCCGCAATGCCTACACACGAGCCGCCACTGCTGTCAGAGTACTCATATTTATACATAGATGGTTTATATGAAACTAATAAATTGACTAAACACTTCCCAACATCTTCATACAAAGAATGGAGAACAAAGCTAGAGAACAAAAAAGGTACACACTAAACAGTGGTACCAATCCAACAACAATACATTTTCCTACTATAGTACCAGTATAGAAATAAATATAACTGCCTATTTTAACAATTATTGTGTCTATAACTTAAGTCTACCCTTCGTCTAAATGTTAGCTATGTCACTGCTAACAGGTTAACTTGTTTGCTAGTTTTCTCATTGGATTATCACACATAATTTGCATTAGGAAGAAACACGATGGCATTAGGAAGATAAAATGATTATTGGAAAAAGACGTCACAGTATTTTCTTAAAGTTTCAAATATAATTGCTCACCACTAGCAACTTAGTCTAACTTTAGTGTCCTGTCCGGCCTAACATTTCAGGCTGACAGGTAGTTTTTAGTTTTACTACTATGTCTTACTACCAGTTAGAGTCAGTTGATTTCGAGTGTGCTTATAAATGTGATTAGCACGTCAAGCTGTCAGCATTCATTGTGTTGACTAATGTGTTTACCATGCCAAATTGACAATAGTGTTTGTAGCCCAAAATAATGTGTTTACCATATCAGTTTGGCAATGGTATTGGTTTAATCCACCTACTGACTAATGTAGTCTATTTACCATACCCGGTACCATGTTGACACAAGTATTAACTGTGATGAATAATGTGTTTTAAATTATGTCAAGTAGGCCACAATGATGAATAAATTACTTATTTAGGGTTTGATTTATTCTTGGTAGAGCCAGTCGTTTTGTGCTCACGCTAACCTTCTTTTCGTGTTAATTAGCCCACTAAGTGCATTTGTAGATTCTCTGTTCGTCTCGGACGTCAATTTTGTGTACTCGACATTAACCTTTGCTAACACTTGTCTTCCCCCAAACAAATAACATGACTACACCACCTCAGCCTACATGTCTTGATTATCATTAATATTTTTGGCGATGTAAAATAACCATGAAGTTATTCATTTTGTAACATAATCCATTCTCCTCTTTTTCCATACCTCTTAGTCCCATTTTTCAGCACTTTATCCTCAAAAAATCTCGGTTTTTTCTTTTGGTACAAAATGAGAAACCATGTTTCAAACCTGTGAAGAACAACAGGTATGATTAGAGTTTTGTATATTCTCAGTTTAATATTTCAAGACATAAGATGTGTTGACAGCCAAATACAAATTTAATCTAATAATGTATGCATGAATTTTGTTTTTGACCTCTTGAGTTTAATTCCAATCCGTTTCAGTACAGTTCTCAAGTATTTGAATTTGTCAACTTCTTTAAAACACATGTCACTGACATCTATGAATCCATTACCTTGGAATACAGGGTTTCGACACACAGTCATGAAAATAATTTTATCCATATTTATTCTTACACCTAATTATTTCCTGTTTTTAAACAAAAGTTCTCCATTCCTTTTAACTATCACCTGATTGCCACTCTAAATAATAATAGTAATAAAACATTCAGGATTAGCTTAGTGACTTTAACTAGGTAGACCAGGGTTTGAATATTAGGTGAGTGCTCTGTGACTGTGTTCCCCCATACTCCCTAAAAACAATTTTGGTACATATATTTAAACTTCCCTAAGTTATACATAATATTCTAATGGACAACACTCTCCCCCTATATAAATAGAAATTAAAAAATACTAGTAGCCTATATTTGATTAAAATATGTTGTGTGCACAAAATAAAATTAAAATTATGAACTTTATAGGGATAGTTAAAGAATTAATCATACTTACTCATACTGGGTACATAGTATGTATGAGGTGGCCCAATGGCTAGACCATTTTATAAAAAAGGAAAGTGATAAAACTAAAGAAAAAGGAAAAATAAACTATTAAGAGTAAATTTGATGAAGAAAGCCCACCTAGGGAAAGAGGAAAAATGTGGGAAGGGTCCAATGCACAAAGGTGACATCTTCTCCCTTTCTTCTGTCTTCTATAGTAGAAGTAGTCACACACACATTTTAACACAAATATGGGTACATAGTATAAAACTTATGTTGCATAACATAACTCACATAATCATAACTTACTGAGACCACGAAGTCATGAACAAACCAACTACTGAAATAACTATTGTCATAAAACACCAATCAACTCCAAACAAACCCAACTCGATGGCTGCATGGTCTAAGGTGCTACTTTCGCCAGAGACTAGACTGCCGATGACAAGGAGATCGTGGTTTGATCCTGGTGAGGGGAGTTTTTCCTAAATTGATCCCCACACAAATATGGATATACTTCCTCTAAATTCAACCTTCCTTATCCTTAAGACATTAGTGTAATTAGTACACATAAGTATATAACCCTCATGGATAGTAAGACACATTGCTAAATAAAGAGCTCAAAACATTGACCCAGTTTGTTATAGACAGCTACAAATCTAGGTGTATATTTATAATATTATTTTATAACAAAATCACAACCAAATTATGTAGAAGACTTTTTGCAACAGCATAATCTTAACAAATATATTACTACACCATATTAAACAATTTTTTGCACAAATATTATATATATATATATATTTATAATTCCAGTTAAATATTCTCTCCCACATCCTAACATATTTCATTGTAAAATTAATTTCACCAGAGACCCACCAAATTGAATATCATAGTTAATTCAGCATTCATTCAAAGGCTCTACAAATCTAGTAACAGATTCATCTCCAAAGTGATCTCAATATTAAAACAAATGAATTTGAACCAACATATTCTCCATAAAATAAAATTAATGTTTAAATGCTGCTATGGGGACTTTTTTTTTATTGTTACTCCTTATTTTTTCAAACCAACCCAACAATTTACACAAAACTGAAACAATAAATGTAATTGATATGGTCCAAACTTGGTTTCATGTAGGAGTATTTCTTTTTGTTTTTCAGTTACATACTAAACATATAATATTTACAAGCTTTATATTTAGAAAAAACAGTGTTTTACCAAATACATAACTTATGAATTTATGTTTTGACTGTGCAGAGATCCAAAGGAATCGGGAATTTTATAAAAATGCAGATGTTCGACCACCTTTCACATATGCCTCACTCATACGTCAGGTTTGTACCAGAGTTATAAAACTACTTTTAAATATAGGCTAGTTAATATATATTTTATTTATACTGCAAAACATTTATAGCCTTTATTGATTTAATTTATTGGTACCAATATCTATTATTTATGTTGTATACACTATTTAACAACTGTATTAATCCAAAACATCAATTAAAAAATAATCTTTACATTTTTCTGTGTTGATATAAAAACAGTTTTGTATATTGAATGTATTTAAAAATCACTACAGTAGCCCCATGGCTTCTTTGATGCTGAATGACAGCTCACAGCTGACTTCTGACAGTCAACATTTAGGTATGTACCTTTATTTTGACCGTCAGAAGTGACAGTTGCTAAATACGTGTTTTCTGCAGATCATATGGTTTGGCGTAGGGATACATAATTTGGTCTGGTAACTTTTCAAAGCCGTCAGCTGTCAGTTGTGAGCTGTCAGTCAGCACCAAAGAAGCCATGGGGTTACTGTATATACCATAAGATATCTTTTTTTTTAATTGCATCCCTTATTTAAACTGAAATTATTAATTGTTTGAAATTATTTAGCATATGGCAGTTGATATTTTTTTTTACAGAGCTATTCACAAGTAATTTAATAACTGTGCATGATTTATTTGTAATGAATGTTCTTGGTTTTTTATTTAATTTTAAAAATTTAACTTTTATTTGGTTTTGAAAATTATTCGAGTATATTCAAATGAAAGGAAATATTTCAAATTAAACATGAGTTCATTTTTATTTAATCAACCTTTTGTTGTGGATATTATTAAAAGGCATTTTGCTGAAATATCTACTGTATTTAAAAAAATATAATTTGATTTTCTTTTCCAGTCCATCATCGAATCGCCAGACAAGCAGCTCACGTTGAATGAAATTTACAACTGGTTTCAAAACACCTTTTGTTATTTTCGTCGAAATGCAGCAACATGGAAGGTACAGTAGATAGTTCTGCTCACAATTTTTAACAAATATGTATATACATTTTTTTTTTAAATTTCTAAATAAATTTGATAAATTATGCACTAGTGACTGTAGTCATCTAGATTATAAATGTTGTAGTAATAGAGTTGCTACAAACAAATGTTACAATATTTATGCTCCTTCCTAAATAATAAAATAATCTTACATCATATATACATGGGGTGTTTTTTAAGTAAGGACCGTTTTGCGATAAAATAGGGACTACTAAATATTTTTGGGTATTTTTTTTTATCCTATTCTACATACCTTCAACTACTTTTCAACAATGTTTCCGTTGTTATCCAAATATTTGTCGTATCGTGAGATAAGTTTTTGTAGACCCTCATCATAAAAGTCTGCTACCAGCAAGAAATCCATTCCTGAACCGTCATTTTAACTTCATTGTCGGTGTAGAAATGCTTGACCATATCTTTTGAAATTCCGTGCATTCATTCTTTTGCGCATGTGGGCTGACAACAATAAACGCAGCTGCATATCATCTGACATTGAACAAAACCTCTCTGCGCAATCCATAATAAATGCAGCGGCCTGCTGTCTGCCGAAGTGTTGTTGCTTCATGACAATTTGAGGCACCACTATGCTGCTCAAACACAAGCTTTCATCAAATCTTTTGGCTAGCAGCAATTGGACCATCCACCCTACAGCCCTGACCTTGCGCCTAGTGACTACCATCTTTTCCTGCATCTGAAAAGGTTCCTCACCAGCAAGCATTTCCTCACCAACGACAAAGTGAAAACAATGGTTAAGGAATGGCTTTCCTCACTGATGGCATACTTTTATGACGAGGGTCTACAAAAACTTATCTCACGATTCGACAAATGTTTAACTAACAATGTAAATCATGTTGAAAAGTAGTTTAAGCTATGTAGAATTAGATAACAATAACATAAATATTTGGTAGTTCCTATTTTATTGCAAAACAGTCCTTACTTTAAAACATCCCTTGTAGTATACCTATATTTTCTTTTGAAGAAAAAAAAATACAGGTTTTATGTACAACTGTTTTTCAACAATCTTTTGCTACCATAGACTAATTTAAAATGTGTGTCAAAGCAGGTGGACCACAATGTTAATAATCTATAGCTCGCCACAATTTCCGGGCCTAAGAAGATATCTTGTAAAGCTATATATATTAAACATATATTTCTATTAACCTTAAGCATGTTAGTATAAAAACACCATCTCATTAATATTTAAAATATACATATTTAAAACTGAAAGTTATAATTTTTATCAATTAATCTAACACACAGATTCAAATTGTTGTACTATTGGCTAGAAACCTTCATGAAAAACTCGTTCTAAGATTAATATGCAGATTTTTTAAGGTAAGTCCGAAGCTTCTTGTTAAATTTTGATGCAGTCCATAATTTAAAAAGGTTGTGAGCCACTGGAATAGACACTCCACATTATAAAGTCTTCATTTCATAGGAAGGTCAAAATACAAACACATTTTGTGTGGAAAAAGTTGATAACATTTAACTTTATTTGACAATTGCAGATCACATAGCTTGTATGAATGCATGATAGTAGACCTAGTAACTTTTTCTAGTTGACGGATAAGCCCTTTCCTATGAAAACTTGACTTTATAATATTTTAATCCATTACTAAGCCTAATAATATATTAATTTTCTTAAGTATCTCATTTAAAATAATTTTAACAATTATGAATTATCTACTCTAGTATTCATTGTATTTAGTTCTTGCTGTGTTTAAATCATTGGTTTCCCATATTAGAACCAACTCCATCAAGTGTAGTTAAAAATGAATGCTGCTAAAACCAGGGGGATGCATATGCTATTATAATAGTATAAATGTAATTCTCTCATTGAAACCAATCACACACACTTGTAATTGTTCCTCAAAGAATACCGATTAATGTTTTTTCTTTATTTAGACACAATTTTGTAATTGATGATAAGGCACTCTACTAATCTTCTAGTTTTACTGTGTGAGATTCCTTTGAAAAACTAGACAGTATTTTTATATAAAAATGCACACTGTTACTTTAGTATGTATTTGTTATTTATTCTAATTAAGAAAAATACTCTTTTAACAATATTAATTGTAATGAAGTAAATAAATATATATTTTAAAACTTATTATTAGTTAGAATGGTGTACCAAATAATAAATGTGTTCACACAAACTTAGAAACGAACCATGCCTTAAAAATATAATAGATTGAAATTGGAGATTGGTAAAATAAAAAACTATTAATTTAATATTACACATATTTCATATGTGTATTTCATGATAAAATAATGTTTCTATTTATAGAATGATGATGAATCATATTGAATTTATTTATTAAAGATAATAGTATTTATTTTATTACATAATAATTTATTACAACTTTACATGTTAAAGAACTGGAAAAGTCTTGGTGTTTTTTTTAAATTCTTTTTTTTTTATCACAACATCTTACTACCTGTTCAGTTAATACGCATATGTACCAATTACATGATTTAGTTAGGGAGGAAGAGATGAAGGCTGAATTTGTATGGAGGGAGTATGGAAAACAATTTAGGAAAATCCACTCTCAGTAGGCCTACCATATTCTGTAAATTGAAAAATGACACCTGGACATGAGAATCCAACCTGGGACCTTTGGCTTAGTACGCCAATGCTCTAACCTTTGAGCTATCCAGGAATTGTCCCATTCTCAGGGTCATTCTTCACTCATATTTTAAAGAAGAGTTTATGATGGACTCACAGAAATCATCTGCTACATATGTGTGATTAATTAAGATCACAAGCTCTCAAACAATGTAGCCACCTTTGATTCGGTAAGACTTTATGCTGCAGAGCATTGGCCTACTATGCCAAAGGACCTGGGGTTGATTCCAGTGTCTATATGTCATTTTTAAATTTAAAGGTAATGATATTTAGATGTGGCTATAACCATAATTACCAAATATAATTGCCTTTCTATTTAATCCCTCATGATATGCGCATTCGTACAGTTGTCATTGAACATTTGGCAGCATAATGCCTTATTGAGTGAAGGTGGATGTGTTATATGATAGCTTGTGATCTTAATTGATCACTCATATGTAGCTGATGATCTCCATCAGTTCATCACAGAATTTGTCTTAAAATTTGAGGGAAGAATGACCCTGGACATGGGATGATTCTTTGATAGCTTAATGGTTAGAGCATTGGTGTACTAAGACATAGATCTCGGGTTTGATTCCTGTGTCCAGGTGTCCTCAGTTTAAATAATATGATATTTAAATGCAGCTATAGCATTAATTATCAAATATAATAGCTTTGCTATTTAATCCATCACCCTCGGTATACCTGACCAGGATTTGAACGCCTATCTCCCTGTCATCGGTAAGGCTTGATGTTGATAGTCCATTGTTTGAGTCTGCATAGACTAATGTTCAAAAAATTCAGTATCCCAAAATCTCTTGGTTGAAGATATCTCTACATTGATGCTGAGAGTTACACTATATGCTCTTCCTTAAAGGGTGTTTGAAGGGACATTTTCTCTTCTCTATAGCATGGTGTAATGTATTTACCTTTGATATAATAGTTTAAGTAGTGAAGCTCAACTACGTCACGCAACTTGAAGAAACATCCCATTACTTTGTGTTGTCAACCCAAGTTTATTAGTGATTACAGACTGAAAAAGCCATAACCATTATTTTGTTAATGGTTACACATTTCTACTTATACTCATCTGGTTGAGTAACAACCACTTGTTTTCTTAGTAATTAAACTCGTCTGTGTGTGCATTCCAATAATTTGCAGCATTTCATCAATATACACTAGCCTCACAGGTACTCATTTACATAGTCACACTTTCTTTGTTTCCTACAATGCTGCTCATTCTTTAGTTATATCCTTATGTTATATGATAAAACTGATTTAAAATAAGAATTAAGTCTATCTTTTATTCAAAACAAACAAAAGTCAATAATATGACCAACTGTATATTTGGATTTTATGTTTTGTGCTAGGTTTTGTATGTGTTGTGTAGGTGTTTATATTAATGTTTAGATTGTAAATGACCATAGGTAAACAATATTGCGTCTTGCGTATTGAACAGTACATTTGAGAAGCATGGATTTTCAGCTGGGACTGTTTGAATCTACAGATCAAACAAATTGTGATTTTATCATAGGTGGCATTTTAAAACATAGCTTTGCTTTGTATATATTCAAAGAAAAAAAAAGTGTAGTAGACCTACACCTTAACTTAACATTAATATAAAAGTAAAACCATGTTTAAGACATTTAAAATCACATTTGTTTAGTAGCAATGAAAGGTCAACCAGATGTCTCCATGTACAAAAGTTGTATTTAGGCTTTGTCTTCTCTTTTCAAATGACAAAAGTGTTTGGGACAGTATTTGCTACACTAACATGGGTATCATATTTATATCTATATAAAAGCATGGTCAATTCCAAGATCCTCTACAATCTATGATTGCTGGATTTTTTTTAAATTAAAATTTATCATATGTTTTAACATAAACAAAACAAAAATTACAACACCCATTATCTCAGAAAGGTTGTTGCCAGAACAATCGAGGCTCGCCGGAACCGTCCTAGAAAACTTTTACTTCTCCCACATTCTTGGTTTAACCAAGTGCACACACAATAATGTGAATGTTTAATTTTTTGAAGTTCCTTTTAGAAACTGATTAATAGGAAACAATTTACAAGTCTAGTTTCTTGTGATGACAATAGTTCCTTATTTAAATAAAAAAATGGTAAGATACAATCAACCATAATTTTAATATTGTGTACTATAGCGTGCTCAAAAATAGGTTTTCAGTAAACTACCCAAAAGAAAATTTTCTTGAGAAAAACAAAAACACATAATCTTGTTAATTATAATAATCACTCTTGATTTATGAATATTAAACAATTTTTTTAAGTATCTTTAACAAATTTAAAATTTATAAAAAATCAGTTATTTGTAAACTACCATGAAATCATTTTTTTTTAAATAATGATTATTTATCAGGGAATATAATTCCCTGATACCCCCCTTTTTTTAAATGTCAAATTTTCTAAAATTTGTCATAAATAAACTGCTCACAAATAAAATTGTTTTAGAAATATAAACATAAACTATAATTTGTCATGAAATATAGGCCTAGACCACAAATACCAATTTTTAAAAAATCTATGAAGCTAACTTATTTTCAAAAATAATTATCTTTTTTTAGTCAGTGGTCAGTAAACTAGTTTGAAATGAGTATCTTTGAAAAACAAATATGTATATCAAAGTATCAAACCATGTATATTGTAAAAAACTTATCAGAAAGATACTTATTTTGAACAAAATCCTTAGAGCCATTTTTAAAATATTTCAAATTAAAAGAAAAGTCATAAATAAATGAACATTAAGCAAATATTTTTCAAAAAACATGTATACCGTATTATTTTTCATGTCAAACCCTTCCTATATAGACAGTTTATATAGAATTGATACTGGTATTATTGAACTAATTCATCTTTTCAAAAAATCGAAGTAGTTTCAATAATAGTAAATTCATTTCAAAATACAACACGTGTATTGGCCTCATTTGTACACACCATTAAGCCTGAAAGGTAGCAAGCTTGACTATTTAAAAAGTTACGGTGGAATTTAACATCTGGTTAAGTAAATCATTGGAAATAACGATATTAGTCCAGTTTACCTCAGTGGAGTTTCGCACCTCTTATATGTGTGTGTGTATCAAGGGTTGTTTATAGGGCAAATCCAGTTTGACATGGCTGTATAATAAATTGCTCCCTCACATAAAGCATCAAACTTGCTTTATAAGACTATTATATTAATATTTACCCCTACCTTATTGTCTATGTGGTTGGTCAATTCTTGTATATGTTTCATTTTTCACGTCTTAGGACCTATGGCGGTTATATACATAGGCTACATTAATAATGCTAATGGAATAGGGATTAGGAAGGTAAGCTTTTAGAAGAAAAGTAGGGCTGGACCACAGACAAAGATACACCAGACCAACAGCCTCAAGATTAAAATGGCTGTTATCCATGGGAGAGCTTGAGTCCTTCAACACGGGTATCGCTAGGTGCCATCAAGGGGCATTTTTTTTTTAAAAAAACCCTCATTTTAGCCATTGTTTCACTAGAAAGAAGTAGACAAGTATCCTCGAGTCAAAGGCAACATCAAATATGCCGCTGTATGCTGGATGCAAACAAACTTTACTGTACAGTTTGTGATCAAAGATTGCTTGTGTAGCCTTTTGTCTTTCGGAGACGAGGCACGGTAAGAATACAGCTAGGGCACATCAGGTAACGGATATAGCAGAGCATCATAAACAGGACTCCGAGGAGCTATCAACAGAGGGGCTGGAACTATATAATATTAAAGACGTATCGAAACAGTGTGCCTGACACCAAGAGGCAACCCACAATGCCAGCAATAAAACTGTCTCTGCGCATACACGGTATGTTTCACACCATAGAGGTAGACACAGGGGCAGCCCTTACTCTCATCTAGGAGAAAAGTTATAACATATTTTGGACTCACCAACCCAAGTTAAGAGTCCTTGTACTTGGATTTGCGTACCTGGGCAGCTGACATACCACTTTCACTCCTTGGTATGAAATCAGTAGAGGTTCAATAATTTAAAGAAAAATGAGTGACCCTAATCCTGGTAGTAGCCACAGGTCATGGACACAGTCTATTTGGAAGAACGTGGTTTGAGTCCATTAGGCTCACAATTCACGTGCTAAATGTTGTAGGCAACACTTTAGAGAACACAGAGCAAAACCCTACCATCATTAATAGTCAACAAGAATTACCGGTACCTTGATACAGGACAAACAATAAGGTTACAGTGCAAAATACCCCGCTTACTCCTAGTGAGGTTAAGGATTTAAACACCATGGTACAAGGTTACCCGGAAGTGGCCACACCAAAATATTGTAAGGCCAGGCAAGTACCATTTGCGTTAAGAGACAGAGTGGATAAGGAAATTCAAAGGCTAGTTGATCTGGAGGTATATGAGCCAGTGACATACTCTAGATGGGCCACACCATTAGTTATAATTAAAAAAGGAAATTAAGAGCTTGGTCTTTGTTAGGATTACAGGGCAACACTGAACAAAGCCTTAAAGCCTGGTACATACCCCTACCTACAGCTTCAGAGGCTTTCGCACAACTGGCTGGAGGAACAATTTAAAAAAAAAATGTTTTAGAGCAAGCATAAACGCAGCTCAATGTAGATGTCGAATCTGCAGATGCTTTAACAGTAAACACAATCATAGGACTCCCCCGGTTGCACCGCTTGCCATTCAGGATTAACACGGTACCAGGAATTTTCCAAAGTATGATGTCCAACTTATTCGAAAATATGGAGGGAGTGGCAATCCTACTGGACGACATAGTAGTGGCAAGTATAACGTTCCAAGAACACAAGGACAAACTGTGTCAGGTGCTTCAGCGACTCAGTGGTGAGGTCCTTCGAGTCAAAATAGCCAAATTTCAGTTTGGAATCCCAGCAAAAACCTTTTTGGTATATAGAATTGATGCTTCAGGTCTACACCCAATCTCTGAAAAAGTTAGTGCCATTCAGAATGCCCCAGAACCTGTGAATAAAACATAGTTACAGTCATATTTAGGTTTACTGAATTTTTATGAGCGTGTTATACGCAACAAAGCTACTCGCCTGTAACCACTCCACCGTCTACTGGACCAACATAGTGAGTGGAGTTGGACGCAGGAACATAGGAAAGCCATGTATACAGCTAAAAGGCTACTAATATCAGAACCGGTCTTAATTTACTATGACCCAAACAAATCTGTTGTCCTTACCTGTTATGCCAGCCCTTAAGGTATTGGAGCGGTACTAGCCCACATACTGGAAAATGGGACTAAGGCATCAATAGCATTTGGGTCTAGGGTCATGTTTATGGGGTAACAAAGTTTTGACAAAACCTCTTTTGTCCCAAATTTACAGCAGTGACAGATAACAAACAATTTTTAGGCGTTTTAGCTGCTAATAAACCCATTCCAGTGGTAGTTCCGCCTCACATTCTCAGATGGTCATTAATCCTGTCAGCCTTAGACTACGACTTGCAGTATCGACCAGGCAAGAAAGTGAGGCATGCAGATGATCTTAGCAGACTACCAGAACCCACTGAAAAACAAGCTTACCCAGAGCCATTGGAGTTAACTTATTGAATATTTCAGGTGACGGACCTATATCTTCATTCCAATTGGCGTACAAAAAGGAAATTGACGTTGTATTGAGCAAAGTTAAAAGATTGATTGTAACTGGATGGACAGATTGTAATCCTGGGCCAGACGTAACACCGTTTTGGATGATACGCCAGGGACTGGACACTTCAAGAGAGTGTGTGATCAGAGGATCTCGATTCGTCATCTCAACCTCCTAAAGACCAGCAGCTTTACAGCTGCTTCATAACACCCACCTGGGAATCGTAAACACAAAGTATGCAGCACACAGTTCAATGTAGTGGCCAAACATAGACAACGAAGTAAAAGAAACTGTACGAGGCTGCAATACCTGCCAATAAGTTAAACATAATCCAATCAAGGCTACAACTCATCCTTGGCCAAACCCCAGCAAGCCGTGGTCCAGAATTCACATTGACTTTGCTGGACCAGTAGAAGGACACACTACTCCTGGTAGTTGATGCATATTCAAAATGTATAGAAGCCACCACAATAAGCTCAATGACAGCCGGATCACTTATCAATAATATGCGAGAGATTTTCGCAAGACATGGCATCCCAGATACACTAGTTAGCGACAATGGTACACAGTTAGTGTCTGCCGAGTTTGCTGCATTCTTGAGGAAAAATGGAGTCGTAAATGAGAAAACACCACCATATTACCCTTCAAGTAATGGGCAGGCCGAATGGGTGTATAAACTATAAAAAAAGGCCTAAAAAACATGTAAAGGGAGATTGGCATACACGTCTTGCGCGTGTCCTTTTTAGCCACAGAATCACCCCACACGCAACCACCGGAGTGACTCCGTTAGAATTGCTTATGGGTCGCAAACTGCAAACGGCTCCAGAAATGTTCCATCTGGACCACACATCACACGGGGAAGGCAAGCAAGAGACAAACACCCTAAGCGACAGTTCCACCAGGAGATACAGTGTCGATTAGGGAATATTCTGCCAACCATCCCAAGTGGACCCAGGCTACAGTGGAAAAATCTTTAGGGGAATGGATGTATGAAGTAACCAACAAGGATGGTCGTAGACAGAGAAGTCATGTTTACCAGCTCAGACAGGCTTCAGAGTCACTCCAGACAGACAAACAGCAATATTCTCAGAGAGAGCAGCACATGCCAGTACAGGTATTCCTGTAGGAAAACACACCAGTGCAACAAGAACCAGACCAGGACCCACCTCCATTGTTGGAACGATACCATGAGATGATACTACAGCGAGAGAAGACCTGACAACCGGGACAAACAAGTGGGCAAAACCAACAGGAAACACAAAAACAGAGAAGGCCTTGTAAGTACCAGCAACAACAAGCACCCTGTTTACAGCCAGTGAACACCAAGCGCCCACATCAGCCACTCTCCTTGCAACTCAGAGGAAGGATGCATGAGCCACCTTTGTTGAGGCCACAAAGGATAAGGTGGCCAAATCTTCTTTATGTTGACTAATAGTGAAATTAGTAAGTGGGGGAAAAACTGCATAGTTTTCGGGAAAAAAAACCGAAAACACATAGGTATAACTTAACTGTGAGGGGAGGACTGTAGTATATGTATGGTACAAGTCTTGTTGTGCACCGGAGAGCAAGTGAAGTGCGAAACCGCCATGACAGACAAACGAGTGTAGCGTCAGTGTTATGAGGTAGCTGGTGTGAACTGTACCTAGGATATTCGAGGTTATAATGTTACCTCAGCTAGCACCCACATACATAACACACTGTCTCTTAAGTCAGCCCCCTCATTCCTAAACCTTAGATAAAATTAGTAATAGCCCTTAAGCATACAAATTAAAAAAAAAAATATTGTGATTTAGTTTGCCTCACTTCGGGCTTATGTAATTTATTCAAAATGTGTTCCCAACTTCAAATCTCATTTTGAGATATAATTTATAAATGAAAAAAATGCAGAGTATTATATATAGGTATATATAAATATTTATAAGAATTCCACAATATCATGTTTTAGGTAGGTTTTATAGACACCCATAAATGACTAAATAAAATAATATTAAGTGATTATATTTTAATCAAGGAGCCCAGCTTGGATTCAAGCATTTGTTTCCTTGTCAACGGCAGTCAAGTGCACATAAGTTTAACACCTTAAAACCTTTGGCCATTACTATGGGTTTATAAATTTTTAAAGACAGCTTTATTATACCATTTGATTGTTTTAAAATGATTATACAATTTTACATTTATTCTATATGTGTCTTATTCATCAGAATTAAATTATCAAATAAACCTAACTCATATTCTCATATTGCAGTATCCTAGAAAACAATATGATCAAGAATATTTTTCAATCGATTTTAGTTTAAACTTACTAAATAAACATAAATAATAGAATGTTCATCTATGAAATGTGAAAAGTTATGGAAATTAGCACCACTTTCATAACGGCAATGGTGAGAGCTTAAAACTAAAACATAAATAATTCAAAATATTTATTTCTAGATGCTGTTTATTCAAAGTGAGTGATGTTAAGACAGGCTTCCCGATTTTATAAAATCCCAACTGTAGGAAGCAAAGGCAGTTTCAGCATGCAGTGTTGAGTCAACTGTCGTGTTGTTTGTCCTGCAAGTCAAATTATTAATAATTCTATTTAAGTTAAAATAGATTGAAATCAAAATGTACAATTTTTAATCCACTTTAGAAATGATATTAAAAGGCGAAAGTAAATGGATCATTTCTTGCAAAGCCAAAAGTCTATCACTCTGAAATAATGTTTGTTAATGTTGACAAGGTGATAAATTGGTCTACTCTATATAAGCATGGTTTTACCCATAGTATTTTTCTATGGCTGGGGATAGGGAGTGGGGGTGTTGGGAATTAAAAAAAATTATTGTTGCTATGCAAGAGAGTGGAATAGATTATAAAGCTATTTATATTATTATTGTTATTATTAGCACCGCCTTACTACCCATTTGGGTTATACACACTTACGCTAATGTGTAATGGTAGGGTGATTGTGAGATTAAATGGAGGACCTACAGTTTAACGTGGGATCCACACAAGATGTCTTGTCAGAGGTGAAGGAAGGGTTTGGTAATCAGATAAATCTGTGCCGGGACTGAGGATTGAACCCCGGAACATAGAATTCTGACACCTTACCCCTGGACCGCCATGTCACCTAGCTATTTATAATATGTGTCCATGTTTATCAAAACCCAAACTAACATATTACAAACTACAAAAAGTGTTGGTGTTATTATTATATTTCTTGAAATCTATTAAATCAAATATAGTTAGAATATTTTCAAAATGCTTAAAGATATTATTTTGTTAAAACAATAAAAAGGTTATTTTTACAATACAAATTGATGACACTCCTTAGAAAATTATTGTTGGCAGACTTTCTTTAGCAAGAGTAGGACATACTCATTATAACAATAATAAATGGATATTCCTTTAGTTCTAACTCTGCATATCATCTGCTATATTGATATTTTATTTATTTATCATGTGGTGGTAGTGGTGGTGGTGGTGGTGATGGTGGTGGTTGGGCTTTTGAGCCCCCTCTTCCCCCTTCCTTGAATATACCCATATATATTAGGCTAACTTGGCTAACTCACGTAATTTAAGCACTTGTATTGAAATACACTGTTCTATATACATGATGAAATTAATGTGCTACACAAGCAATTAAGGATTATAGAGATTACAAAAATGGACCTATATTCCCTACATACATGTTGTCGGCAACGCCATATTCCAACCCAAAGCTACCTTTTAACTACCGTATATAAAAGGTATACTGGAGCTACCCCATTAATGACATTCCCAGTGTATTAGTTTTTATAGTATTTTGGGGGCAAAATTCATCGAATATCGTTTAAATAGATACATTTGGTTTAATTTTCCAAAAAGAATATTCTTAAATGTTATTGTATATATGTTAAAGGCATCACAGAATTTCATTAAAACTTTTTCTCTTAATTTAAAAAGTTTCTGTTCAAATTCCAATATTCTAACAACAGATATTCAAGAGCTGTTGAGATTACTATTAGTAGAAAATTAAACTAAACATATCTACTGAACCAATATTTTATTTATTTTAACCAAAACACTTTTTGTTATAAAATCTATATATAAAAAAAGATCTTAACTCACTCTCTCTTTAATCCCACCTTAATATTGGTAACTAAGCTGTGTAGGCACTCAAAGAATGTTGTGATAAAACTTTTTATAAAACTGATTCTGACCAAAGAAACTGCCACACTGAACCCTTACAACTAATTTATTGATTAACACGAGATTCTTACAACCCATATGATAAGAGTATTGTAAATAATCACACCTGTCATAAATACCAACCATATACTACCCACACAACTGCAAACATACTTGAATAAAATTGATTAAAAATATATCCTAATAAACTAACTCAGGAACATCAGCAAAAAGGCATATGGTACTAAAAATATATCAATAGAGGTCATTTGGTTTACCTAAACAAGTTGATTAAATTGAATATATTGAATATAAAACTAAATAAGGTATAAAAGGGCTTACCTGGTGATAAGATTAGTTAGTATTGAAGAAGGTGTAGGGCCAAATGTTTTTGTATACCTGTTTCTGCCAAGTCACCAGGTAAGCAGCATTGTTAAAAATTGAATAAAAATATTCTTTTTACTTGTTACAACTTTTTATTTACACATTAGTTTTAGGATTAATTGTATAAATAATTGGTTAATTTTTAAATGCATTCCTGATCCTCTGTGTAAAGTGATGGATCCCCTATATAGGGGATTCACATACACCTATAAAAATATTTAACTAGGTATAGAGTTTTTTTAAATCTTACTATTAATTTTGTACACCACAAGTAAAATACCAGTTAGTTTTTATTTTAATATTCAGCTACATTAAAGTAACTTTTTTCTTTAAAACTTTCTATTGCTCTAGCCCTTTGAATATCTCAAATAACATGTTTTTGGTACATCCAAATAGTATCGGAGAACAAAGGGTGCTCTGCCCCTTATCACCACCACCCCTCCCATATTCCACACATATTGTTGTATTAAAACTATTTCAACATGCTATGTCAAATTTCTAGTGGACATCCTCTAGAATAGGGATCACAAACTTTTTGAACCCCGATCGACTTTTACATTTATCAAAGCTTCTGCGATCATCCTTCGTTTCGCCGCTCTACTTTATTTTTATGTACACTTAAACAGCTTATATTTATTCCTTAAATTTAATCTTTACTTCAGTACTTATGTATCTGCATTTAAAGAAAATACATAAAATAAATAAAATGTCCACTCTGTTTACCCTGGAAGGTACTTTGAGGGATTACACTACAGCCCTATCTTATAAGATTTACCTTAGTGGAATAATGCAACGTAAGCTTGACTTTTTATCATGATGTAATTTTTTTACATGATCGACTGAATATTGATGCAAGCTCGATTTGTTGCCGACCCTTAGGGTTCGGCCAGACTGACAAGCGTGCGAGCGAGCGAGCGCGCAAGCGCCTGGGTGGCCACACTGGCGAGCGTGTAATTAGCAGACCCTAGTTCATTAGAGAAGATGTCTCTGTCAAAGACACTTGGCACATCTCTGCTCCTCTAAAATTCTTACAACAAATATTTTTAATGTACTGAAGTGTTTTAAAATCAGATTAGCCGCACCAGTGGTGGAATGGTGCGTTGCACTCCATAGATTTTGACTGGAAGGTAAAGGTTCGAAGGCTCAATGAACTGAAGGTGATTCTTAAAACTTATTTATTTAACATTTAGCTTACTACCCGTTCGGGTTATACGCTTTAAGTACTAATTACTCTAATGGATTAGGAATTGGGAAGGTTGAATTAGAGGAAGTGAACCCACATTTGCGT
>CABFOW010003424.1:53153-74582 GCA_902141385.1 Timema californicum
ATATATATTTAAATAATAATTGTAGTTCTAACTCAAATAAAACAAATAATAATAATAATGGTCAATTCCGATTGCTGAAATTTTTTCTTGGATTGTGGCCTGCATATGAGTATGACCTTTGGCCTGCCTTAATACATTTGAATCTGGATTTATTCTACACGCCATTATCATTAGTAAATAGTAAGGTCAACTATATAATTTTTGGCCAACCCAACATACCGATATTTACTATACAATTTCATAAAATTAATTATTGACACGTCAAAAGTTTTTTTATAGTCTACCTGTAGATGGAGAGGGTCTGCTTGTTTCAATTATTTTCAATTTTTTTTTTAGCAGAAGAAACTAAGGTATCTACATTTAAAAGTCGACACAGAGAGTTTGTGCCTTTATTTTCTCGGGACAATAATCTCATATTTTGTAATAATATTCAGGGCCTTATGAGTGCCCCCAATATACAGAATGACACAAATGATTGGAAACTCTTTATCGACTCATCTAAAGCAAGTCTAAAAGCTGTTCTTCTTCATAATGGCAACATAATTTCGTCTGTTCCTATTTCTTAGGCCACGCATATTTAGGAGTCATATGAAAATATGAAGACACTACTAGAAGCTATTGGTTATTCACAGCAACAGTTAAATATGTGTGGAGAATTGAAGGTGTCAAAAGTTACAAGTGTAAGAACTTGGAAAGAAGAATTTTCATCACAAACGACTAGTAGATGAGAGGAAAGTGATTTTACTCCCAAAACACATTAAGCTGAGTTTAGTGAAAAATTTCGTGAGGTTTATGGAAATTAATTTTTGAGAATTTAAAAAAAGGCCCATTGCAGGCTTGAACATCCTAGATAAAAGATTTTCATCTAAATTATGTTGTAAAATTATTTACATTACTACTGCTATATACTATAGTCTTGAAACACAAATGAATACATCCACATGTTATTTTAAGTCTATAAATTTTTACATCATACAACCATAGTTTTGCACCCTACCATATCATAAGTTGAATTGATCCTGATTTCATTTACATGGTACGGTACTCATTGAGACATTATCAGTCCCACAAAAATGTTTTCTTTCATTGCATAACCATACAGAAAATTATATAAAATTTGAATTTTTTTTATCTTTGCACAACTAAAATAATTTCATTAATTTATAGTTACAAAACAAATCTTATTTAGATTCATACAACTTCTCATGAAAATTGAAAGAAATGATTTTGTGTTGGATATATTAGTATACTCGATAAAATATACTTTTATAAGAGCCTTTTACTGTATTAATAGTTTAGGCTGGATTATAGTAAATAATTAGGACCAAATTGATAAATCATATTATGAATGTTTACCAACTGTGATGTAATGATGCAAAAGTATGTATGGGTCAATTAGGAAGGAAGCTAGTCTTGTCCAGCTTGGAATATTCGAAACTAACATTTACAAAAAAAGAGTACCAGTATGCTTGAAACACATTTATTTTTCCACCATGTCTTAGTACCTGCTCGGTTAGTGCCAAAACAAACTTGTTGACCAAATAAATTCCTCTCCAACCTCTATTATTTCTTGTCTCCACAGGATTAGTGGTGGGATATCCCAGCTTGGAAAAATCTTATACAGTTAAAAGTGATAAAGTTGATGAAATAGTGGTTGTATGATTTAAAAATTTGCAGAATTATTATATATTTTGTTTATGAATTTAATTTGAAATGAATTGTCATAAATTGTTACTATTACTTTTTTATAGAATAAGAAGAGAATACTTAAAATCAACACAATTTTGTAAATTAAATTAGTAAAATTAGAGGGAAAAATCAATTTTATTTAAATGGGTGTTGACTACAACTATGCACATAGATCAAAGTATACCATCTTAACACAAAAATATTATGTTACAATATTAAAATACAGGAAAAGGTTCAATAGGAAAAAATTCTTGTTTTTAGGATTTAAATTGGTATTTAAGTGGGTGTCAGGCTAGCCATTAACGATGAACACTTGTGCCATGCTCTGAGGAAGGTGGGCTGCGCATGTAATTAATATAACAAAAATGAAATCATTTTGTTAACAATATGCACGGTGCCCCTCCACGCGGTGAAGTTTCACGTGCGGACGTGTTGAGTTCAAGGAAGGTGTGGTGGAGGGAAGGATATGGACAGGATGTTCCACACGTGAAACCTAACCTCCAAGAGTTCAGTGTCCAAGCTCTCTGACACACCTTCGAAATGCAAAATTGTCCTTGAAATAATGTTGTCGGGTCTATCTACAGGATGGGGAATGGTGAGGATGGATAAGGGGGGGAAGGACACATACCTCCAACACGTCCACAGTTGACAGTTCCAGCTATCACAACATCTTGTCGCCCAAAGTTATATTGTGCTTGTATTTTTCTCAAAATCAAGTTAAGGAAACATTATTTCCATGTTTAATTGTAGATAAATTTAATTTTATCCTATATCAAACATTGCCATTTGTAAAACTTGCCAAATCCCTCTTCAAATAAATATTTCACCAACATGTATTAAATATCCAATTAAATCTAAATAAAAGGCAGGCTATTTCTTTAGGCATTAATATATTTCAATATTTAAATCATGTGTTCTTTATAAAGTGGGATTAACTCTTGAAAACTTGCGATATCTTCAATATAATTATCTCTAAGTTGGTTCTTTCACTTCATTGTTTTTTGGAGACATTTTCACTTCTAAAAGTCAATCATTATTTCTGGGTTTTTTTCTTCTGAAAATGCAGTTTTATCAATATGTTGTAACATCAAATATGTTTTTATATTACAGTACAGGTAGTCATATATATTTCAAGCAATATTTATTAACCAAGTTTTGGGGCCTACTAAATTAAATCATGGGAAATTCTTATTTCTCATTGCCAAGTATTTAAATACTTTCAAATATTAGTAACTAATATATTTAGTAATATTTAATCATAGCTATTCCACAAAATAAGTTAATTATTATCATTCAAAATATTATAAATTTGAGGAATGCTTAAATTGGCTTCATAGCCACTGAAAGATTTAATTTCTGTATTAATTACATACATATTTCACATTGGAAAGATTTTAACAGCACAGGTCACTCACTGGTTTCAAACACTCCTATGGCTGAGTGATATTTTACCCCTACTGTACCTAATCAAGTTGGCTAAGGAGAGATCCACACAACCAAGAGAGTTGTCTCAAGTTGAGAAACTTTTGAGATGACCAGCTACTGTTTGACTTGTTGAGATATTGATAGCACTTTGATTGACTCAAGGGACTGGTGTGGAGGAGGGGAGTGTTTGGTTAGATCTCTGACTCCAAGGTTGGGGGGCTGGAACTCATTATCTGGGGACTGTCCACCACGTCTGGGCTAGTGTTTGTCTTCCTTACTCTCCTTTCCAAACCCCCATCAACTTCAACACTTGGACTAGGTACTTGCCTTCTTCACTGATCCATCCTCAATAAATTATTGTGGTCATACTCTTTAGTGATCGTTTCAATACAAATTATCTTCTATAACTTGAGAATTCATTACTGGTACAACTCTTTACTTAAAATCACTTTCTTGACTAAATTGAAAGATTGTCCCCGGATGTTTCTTTTCTTTTTTGAGGTTACTTAAGACATCTTGAATGTTTAATGTTTGTTTAAAATTTTAATTTTTTCAAAAAAACAAATGTGATGAAGCAATTTTTACATTTCAGGAGATTGAGATTAAATTCTTATTTTAATGTGAAGTGAAGATTTTTGCACATATAAACAAGAGAGAAGAAAATACGATTTTTCTTTTCATTATATAAGATTTAATAATATTTGCTTATTTTTCACTTATATTATTATTACATTCAAATTATGCTTCTGATCAACTAGCCTAGTAGTTTTAATTTGAACACATTTACATATGAAACTATATATTTGATATTATTGAAAGATAGTACTACCAAACAAATTTCATGCGCACAATTGTAATATTCAATGAATCTTCGTGATAGTTAAAAATTGGTTCTCATTGTCAAAAACAAATGTGTTTGGAGACTTTCACTTGTCATAAAAAAATGTCTTATACATTTATTTCCACTGCAAATTTTAAATAATGTTTGTATTATCTCTATCTAAATTCATATTTTGTTTAACACGTAACATTTATTTCATCCTGCTTAATGTTTTAAAGCTTTTAATGAAAATATATATTTTCTTATCTTATTAATGAAACTATTGAGTTTTTAACAATTTTTTTAAGTAACAAATAAATAAAATGAAGAACATCTAACTTCTTGACTGTTTCATAACAAAAATGTATATCAAGACAAAATAATAAATTTCAATATTTAAAATATAAGCTAACTCTTGAAATTTTGATAAGAAGACATTATGTAGAGAAACATGTTGCTTTCAAAATATATATTTATAATTTCAAATATATTATAATCTTCTGAAACGGATTGTATTTTTAGATCTTCATAATTGATAACAATTGCTTAAGAGCTATGTTTAGCCATATACAGAAATCAGCTGACATCAAAGAGAATTTAATCAGATTTTATAGACAACTTCATGTTTAAATGATTACAGCTTTATAGCGATTCGATCTTTCAAGATGAAATTAAATATCTTGATAGCCAAGGTGAAGTAAAATTAATTAAAAATTCAACATAAGCAGTCAGTTTGACAGAGTTATTCTATGCATCAAACCAAAACAACTTATATTGTGATACATTTGTTTCATTCGATTAAATTTTAATACCAGTGCTTCACTATAAACATATTTCTTTCTTGGTAAATTTGTTTCCCATTTGAATAAATTTGAGTACCGGTAGTGCTTCATTAAATAAATAACTTCTTGCTTAAAAAATGTGTTTCAATTGGTTTGATTATTTTGACAAGTGCCTGGTTAAAAATATCAATTGGTTTGAATATATTAACAAGTGTTTCATTAAAAACATATTCTTGATCTAAGTTCCTCATTTAACTTTAATTTTTGGACTTATGCTAGAATTTAATTAAAGTTTCTTAATAATAATTACAGAACTTAAAACTTTATTTATAATTATTTTTTTCTATCTAGCACACAAGGTGGAGTTAAACTAGTTTTATCTAATTTGAATGAAGTATAAATAAATTATTTGATTTCTTCTGCAGCAAGCATAATTTCCACATAAGCTCAGTATTCATTGCTTAGATAACCTGGTTGATAAAATTAATATGTTCTTCTAAATAACTATTTAAAAAATGACTTTGAAATACTACATACATATATCCGCATAAGAGTTTGTTTTTAGGTCTGTAATGTTGAAGTGTCTTAGCTATCAAGTAATTATTGTCCTTGCTTTTGCCTTTTTACTCCTAATGTACTTAAATTTTTAATTACTCCGATATGTGCTTTAAATTTTACTTTTGTTTACAACTCTCTGCATTGAAAATGTATTAAAGTTATTTATGTACACACTTAGTTATAAAATATGTGGATTTATTTATTAGCTTATTTCATACTAATATATCAATTTGAATTCTTAGTTTTTACATTTCCTAGTTATTTCTTGCTATTTATTGTTAAATAAATGTTAATTTAATCTATTTCTTAATAATACAAATATTTATTTAAAAAATTAATAAAAGACATTAATCTGAACAGTAAATCAAGGTTTTAAACTTAAGAAATGCCAACTAAATAGACCCGTTACCAGTGGAAACAATGTTCTGTATTTTCTTGAATCATTTCAGTTTGAAAATGATGGTAAAATGTGTGTAAGGCAGGCAGGATCTAATGTATACTAAGATTATTTACTTTGCAGCTTCTCCGTTAATTACAGATGTAAAGTGCCCACAGCTCTCTCTCTCTCTCTTTCCCGAGAGGAGTGGCTGTAAGCTACAATATGAGAGCAAACACAATTTATTATGGCAGGCAGCATTTCTTTTGCCCCCACTTCAGACCTCCAGCTTCTTGTTTTCTGTTTTCATCTTCTCTTCTTCTCTAAAAATGGCTTAGAATTCCCAAATTCTGTTTTTTAAAAAACCATCTCCTATAGGCGGCATGCCGAGTTGTTTTCAAACAAAACTTTACCGAAGTATTATTAAGAACTCTAAATGTTTAATGACTTATTTTCATTACATTTATCTTCTGTATTTTTAATAATAAAAATACAAATACTTATGTTATATCACATTGTTAGAAGGTATTTTCATTTTTTGTATTTGATAAAGAAAATTGAGACTTTTGAGTAAGCCTATTCTTATTACAGTCAGTTGCAAAATAAAGGTGTGCCAACAGAATTAAAAATGTACTTTATTTATTTTCTAACACGTTAAAATATTTTATGGATGAATAATTCAAATAAAACTGAAAACATAACAATGACACAAATTTTTATCCAACATGTCATGATGTTGACGCTGAGTCCATTACAGTCGAATATAGCTGAGTAGTATATGAGGGGCTCACATTTTAATCAGCCTGACCTACCCCAGAGCTGGCTGCCCAGTTCCACGCCCATCCTACCTGCGCCTGCACCTTGCTGCGCCTGGGCTTGAGCTTGGGCCTGGGCTTGAGCCTGGGCCAGTACCATAGGCTGCAGCCCAATACCCTGTTGCAAGACATATTGCCTCTGTGTCATCTGCAGCTGTTGCATTAGCTGTTGCTGTTGCAAGGCCAGTTGTTGCAATGGCCCAGAGGCCTTCTTTTTGTCACCAGTCTGCAGTAGATGTGTTTGTTGGATTAGGTTCAACTGAAGTTGCTCCTGTAATTGCTGTATTGCATTTTCCAACTGTTTTCTACCCAACTCTGCCAACTGCTGCTGTTGCTGCAACACAAAGGAGACAGCAACCATCACCATAGGGTATGCTACAATATCATTTTAAAGTAGTATACTGCAATATAATAAATTCAACGACCAAATTGTGTCATAGTTGGTAAAACATGTTGAATTGTATGACTCCTACATATAAGGGTCCTTAGTTGCAATAAACATTTGGATGTGATTACTTTAATACTTATTGATAGAGGTAGGCTTATTTTTAATGCATAGGTTATACTATTTAAAGTGCCAGCCTCCTTGTTGAAACAAGAAGGGAAATGTCACTGCACCAACAGTTTTCAATTGATTTAAAAGCAACAGGTACTAGGAAATAGGATAATACTATTATCTAAGCCACACAATGCATTTTTACTCTATCTGAGTGTTGAGCCTGATTATTTGAAACATGGGGATTATTTTTTTCACTCAATGAATTCAAGTCATGTCTTTAGTTTCCTTGAAAGTCACCCTTTCCTCAAGTTCGACAGTTTAAAATGATTGATAAATAATACTGTCACTAGAGAATAAATAATAATAATACCTAGTCGGTCTGTAAACAGTAGACCTATCTCCCTCAAGAGACTTATTATTACTACAGTTTTAAGATTTCGATTATGATTTCAAGTTGAAATTTCTCCTCTAATTTCTCAATGGATTTGAAATTGATATTTTCCCTTGATGATTAATTTAGACAGAAAATCTATACATTCAAAAGTACATTATATTCATAGAGAATAAGTGTTGTCCACATTGTTTAAATCGTCAGTCTCTCAATATATTTCAAAATTTAAAAAAAAATACAACCTAGGTACTTGATCGATTGCCTAAAATTATAAATTCAAATTATCTTAGATACGCTATTAAACAAAAAAACTTTTGAGTGACCGCCATATTGAAATGTAAAACCAGATTGAAAAAATTGTACTGTACATACATGTTCACCGTTCAGCCTAGGTTTAAAGAATGTCGCTTCAAAATTTAGTTTGGTCCATACATTTTACAGTTACTAAGTAACAAAGATCTGGACAGACAGATAGACAGAAGAAATGTCAATGGCTTAAGTTAAATCAGAATTTCACTTCGCTCAGTCAATAATAGTAGCAAATATAGGTCTATCAATTTAAACTCAATCGGCCACATATCTTTAATTGAATGGCATAATTCAATGTGTTTGTGTCCAACAATGTTCAGCAGAAAACCAACCATTAATATTTAGTGGTAAGGGGAAGTCAAGGTAGTAATAGCAAACATAATAGTGATTGGTAAATTGTTATATAGCGCAATTGTTTTTATTACCTATATATTAATTACTTCAGGTCAATATTTCTTTACAAAAATTGATCAAAACTCTTTTGACAATTAGTGAGTAGAATGGTATGAAACATTGTTCCAATTTCCAAAATAGAAACTTATTAATCATATCAATTTTATATCCTTTCAGTTGAACTTATCTTATCAATGGAATTATGTAGTGATATTCAATCAAGTTCCATTTATGTAAAACACCAATTATAATTTATTTAAATATCTAAGCACAATATATGTATTTTATTAATCCTATTTAATATGTAATTTTCAGATGTAGATTTAGTTTGTAAACTTATAAAATTTTAGTTTATTTAAAAAAAAAGATGATTACAAATTGTTAATATTATTATTGTTCTTATAAATTCTTTGAATAGCCAATTTAAAACCACGGAGTAGTAGGTCTATAGTAAGTTTTTGATAGCCGACTGTTACAAAAACAATAAAACAAATTTAATTCATTCAAATGACAAATAATTAAACTTTGGGTGTCTCTTTTCTGATAAATAGTATCAATACCAATTAAATAATACTAAGCATATATTAAAGTGATATAAGTAATGACAAAAAAAATGGGTTTGTAATGTATTTGCCTTTCTTCCTACTATAATCCTAAATAGTTATGTAATATCATATTTCTTCACAACTAATTTTAATGTTTGGACCCCCATTTAGTCATATTCAAGAACTTATTGATGCCTTTATTAAATTATGATAGCCAAACATCAGTGTTTTACTCAAAGTCAAGAACATTGATAATGTTCATTTGATACCCTTGTGACTTTTTTCCCCTTTTACATTGATGGGTAGCTTTCAAAGACCAACAAATTAAAAATATATTTATATATATTTCAATAGTTGGGCGAGGGTGGAACGTGATTATTTAAAGCCATTTCATAAGGTACAGTAGCTGTGATGAATAATGGAACTAAGCTACATCCAGATAAAGTTATAACCAAAGCTTTGTGCCACCAAACAAAATATAACTAATATTATGGCAGAGTTGTGAAAGAAAAGGAATATTATATGTGTCAGGAAAGGAAAGCACCATAGTGAGTGTCGGATGACAAGGTCGATCATGACGTATTATTAACACATTTACTATTCTGATTATCAGTCCTTTCCTTAATACAAGGGAGACAAAACAGTTGTTTAAGTGACCAGAGAAGAGAGGGAAATGTGTATGACGTCATGGGTACGTTGTTTCCTTCTTAGATTGTGCTTATCATATATTTACAGTCCACCTGCTATGTTGGTAAAGCTTTTGATCACAAATAAGAGGGCTAAGTTTCAATTTATTAGTCCTACCTAAGTGCTTTTCTTTCCATGGAACAACATTTTTAGATTTTGTCTGTTAAGTGAAGTGAAATATTTCATGCTATTATCATTTCTAAGCCATGCACAAAAATAACCCTCTCTCCAGAGACCCTAATATTGAAACGTGCAGGTGGCGATTGGCTAGCGTATTTCTCTCATCTCACACATAATCTTGCAAACTACACATTTTTAAACTTCTGAACTGCAAAAACTCACGTTACACCATTGACTAGCAAGCGGATTCTACTAGCCAGCCTCACACTGTGCGATACAGGGCTTGTCTGGCTAGTAAGGCATAATAGCTTTGATTGTAACTTTCTTAGAGTGATATTGTTGAAATTTACTTACCATTAAACAAGATAGGTTTGCAGGGGTAAAAGAAATTATTGCTCTGGACACTTCATTCAATCCTTCAAATAAAAATATTTGTTTGTATGAAATGGCAATAATATATATTAATTTTTATTTTCTCAATACCTTACCGGTAGAGAAAGTATTGTGATCGCCAAAAAATTGAACTTGAGCTTTTGATGAATTTCGACGTTTCATGACCCCCCAAATCCGAAATAGTTTTGTTTTTTTAATTTCCGTCGTCTGTCTCTCTGTACCTCGAAGTAGAGCCTAAACTAATTTACCTATAGGGCTAAAATTTTGTATCAAGGGTTTTAATATTGTTTCTGTGAGGGTTTTTTTTGGAATTGGATATCCAACATTAAAATTGAGGGTAGTTTAATGAAGGGCAAAAAGAGAAAAGTTATATTTTCTAAAAATCTGCTTTAACGATTTTATTTAAATTTCATTGCTAAACATTTATAAATATTCCGAACAAAATGGCTACTCTCAATATTTCGGCCAAATGACTTTAAGGGTTCCGGTCTGATGGGCAAATCTAATTTTTATCATATCCCCGAAACTATTTGAGATATGAAATTACTTATCATTATAATATGTATATCTCCTTATAATACAGATATTTTATTCGAAGCATAATTTTATAAAACCAATAACTGTCAAGCTATACGCAAATATGTATACTTTTCGAACAATAAAGGTAAAGTATTAATACCATAAAAATAATCTAAACCGAAATGTTGATAGATGTTGACGTCTCATGACCCTTGAACCCTAAAAAGAGGTTTTTGCAATGCAGTATATCTGTGTCTGTTTAACCCTAAAATTAGAGTAGTTTAATAAAAAGCGAAAATAGAACAAATCGATTTTTCTCAATATCGGCTCTAACGAGTTTGATTATCTGAATACCAAACCCTTCCTTCACCTCTGACAAGACATCTTGTGAATGTGGGGAATGCCAGGCCTCCACCGTGGTTCGGATTCCACGTTAAACTGTAGGTCCTCCATTTCATCTCACAATCACCCTACCATTACACATTAGCGTAAGTGCGTATAACCCGAACGGGTAGTAAGACGCGGTGCTAATAATAATAATAATAATAATAATGATTAAAATACGTATTTGGGGGTTGATTAAAACTATAATTAAACTGGCCATTTTTGTTTTTCCATGAAAATGACTTCTAGGGTACTTTACAGAAGTGAAAATTTCTGTATCTACGCAAATATTTGAGATACTAAATAACTTATCATTGTAAATTTGTAGTACTAATAAAAATAAAAAACTTATTTATGAAATATATTTTTATAAAAATAACGGTTTCTGAGATATCGGCAAATATACGTATCAATACAATTTTGTGAGCTTTAGTTGTAAAGAGATACAAAAGTTTAAACGCGATAATTTTCTAATCCCATAAAGTAACTAAGTAAGTCTCTCAAAAGGTGTAAGTTTTCTTTCTTTCAACCTCTTAGGAAAAATGTTTGTACAGCAATCTCTATAATTTTAGATTCAATATTCAATATTTACCTATTTTATTAGTCAAAATTTATAAATGAAGAATTTAATAGCAATGCAATAACCATAAGATGTGCAGCCCTTAATAAAATGTGGAAAGTTTTAAACTGGAAGTCGACATTTTATTACGAAGTGTTGATCCTTGGAGAAACAATATCAATATTTTTACTTTCTCGCTATCTTACAGCCTACATGCAAAACAAGTATTAAGATTGTCAAAAAAACTGAACTCGAGATTTTGATGAATGTCGACGTTTCATGATCCTCTGAATCCGAAAAGATGTTTTCTGTCAGTCTGTACCTCAGGCTAGAGCCTAAACTATTTTACCGATTGGGCTAAAACCTGGTATCTCAGGTTTCCATATGATTATCCTGAGGAATTTTTTGAATTGGATAACCCACCCTAAAATTAAGGGTAGTTTCCTTAAGGGTGAAGAGAAAAAATCAATTTTCTCAAAATAGGCTTTAACGATTTTGATTAAATCTAATTTCTAAGCTTTAATTAACATTACTAACAAATGGCTACTCTCAATTTTTGGTCAAAATGACTACAAGGTTCCGGTCTGATGCATAAATTCTAATTTTTATATTTAGCACCGCGTCTTACTACCCGTTCGGGTTATACGCTTTAAGTACTAATTACTCTAATGGATTAGGACTTGACTAAGGTTGAATTAGAGGAAGTGAGCCCGCATTTGCGTGGAGGGAGAGTGTAAAACATTTTAGGAAAAACCCCTCCCAGTTCACCCGACCGAGATTCGAACCTCGATCTCCCCGTCCTCAGCAGTCGAGCTTCAACACGACAAGCGCGTTAGCCAACTACGCCCCCGAGGCGGGTAGGGAATCTTCAACATAGATGTTTTGAAATATCGTTGTTCGATGTCCATCCCCAGTTGAAATAAGGCTATAGATATTAAATGTCTCCGTTTTGTTGTGGTCTCACCTGCTGATGATGGTGCTGCTGTTGTTGCTGGAGGAATAACGAGTGTTGCTGCATGAGCGTCTGCAGCTGCGCTGGACTAAGAACATGTTGCTGCAGCAACTGCTGCATCTGATGAAGGCCAGTGGCTGGAGATGACATGAGCAGCTGTTGCTGCTGCTGTTGGTGGTGCTGTTGCTGTGGGGTAGTAGGGGGTGGGGCAGAGTTGCTTTGCTGTGGTGACAGCTGTTGCTGCTGCTGTTGAGATGTTGTAGGGGTCGGCTGAAGGACCAAGGGGGTTTGACTATGTGGACCCGGACTATTGCTTTTGCCATTTCCCACCACTTCCCCTTCACCCCTGTCTCTATCACGGTCTCTTTCCTTCTCTCTATCGCGGTCTCTCTGTTGTTGCTGTTTCAAAGCTTTGGTGAGGGACGAAGCCTAGAAATAAGATCAAAACAATGGGTTAAAAATGAACGCCCGAATCTTTAGTTTAAGAAGGGAAAGGATCATGAATATCAGTTTAGTCAACGCCCTGTAGTCTTGGGAGGAAAACGTTAGAAATGTGTCAGTAGAGCCGTGGCACACTGAGTCAATCGGTACGCGGGCCCCATATATGTTGAGACACTCCGATTATCATAATAAGGGCCTTTTAGAAAATACAAATAAGTTTTCTTGGAGTCAAAATTGGTAACATCTTACAGTTTTGTTAGTGTTATTTTAAAGGTGCCTATTAGTAATATCTAACGAGAGCGACAGCTGCATATCACTTAACCTGACATATGAATACGTTAACATAGAGATAGTAAATTTTATAACAGTCAGAAAAATACCTTCCTGTAATAACTGGATGGTAAACTTCCTTTCAATTCGATTGAATCACAAATAAGTAAAAAACACTCGTGTTATATTTGTTAACTATAATAAGTTGTTCACTTTCCTGTGTTGCATTCGTATATTGATTTCACTAAAGTAACCATTCTAAGCCTCCTTTTAGAGAGTAAAAAAAACAACTCTTTTAGGATATAGCATATCTAATACATGAAGTTTTAAAACAAACTCAGAATATTTTCAAACTGTTTTCCGAGACTTTTGAGCAAAGTTATAATGTTATGTCATAATTCATGCCTGAAAGTGTTTGTATCAAATACTTTGGATTTATTTTTATATAGAAGTCTTCAATTACATTGAAGGAATGAGAACAACAAAACTTTGATACATAAAATAAAACGTTTAAATTTCCAACACCAATGGCTGGGGCAGTTTCAAAAACCGTTCAATTTTATTAAAAATAATTTTTAAGAATTAAGACCGAAAAGAAATATACTACAAAACATTAATTTGAATAAAATATTCGTCAAGCTATAAATTGATAAATGAGACAAATCAGAGGTATATCCATCTTAAATGTTCGATTTTAAATGTCTTCAGATCTACCACCGATGATCGAGTTACTCTCTTTATAGACTGGGTTGCCTGTAACGCGGTGGGTGGGGTTCGAATTCCAGCTGGGTGCAATGCATTATTTAACATTAGTACGGTAGCTGCTGGATTTTATCTATACATCCATCTGGTTCAGTTTATCAAATGGAGCCTTAAGAGTAAAATTAATTTAGTCTTTGGTTTCAACGCGTTTATATCTAGAATGGGAGCAGATTATGAATATAATTTAAAGAAAATAATTTATTTAAGTTATATACATTAAGACAGTTTTATTAATGATATAGGATATTTCGATCTACCTTTATTCATCTATTGACTCGTTCTTTATTTAAAGCTTTATTATTTATGTGTGATGTGTCTTATAATCATGCGGTAATCTTAAAGATTGTATTGTTATTCGATGTCTATATAATATTTTACTTCTGATGCCTTTAAGTTCGATTTGTTTTGTATTTCTAACATATCTTTATGGGGAACTATTTTTAATGCTGGATATAATTTTATAATTATATTTTCCAACGTCTCCACATCAATGGAAATACAATAGGATATATATATTTTTAATTAGACCTACCTCATCCATAAGTACTCTAATAAGACGTGTTGAAAAAGGAAAATAGCAAACATGAATAGCTACACAAACACTTTACTTTACCTCTAATATTCTTTACTGTGAATACACTAAAATGTTTTGTTTATAATTTGTTGGTGACCTGGCGGTCTAGGGGTAAGATGTCAGACTTCTGTGCTGGCGGCCGGGGTTCAACCCTCGGTCCCGGCAGAGATTTATCTGATTACCAAACCCTTCCTTCACCTCTGACAAGACATCTTGTGAATGTGAGGAATACCAGGCCTCCACCGTGGTTCGGATTCCACGTTAAACTGTAGGTCCTTCATTTCATTTCACAATCACCCTACCATTACACATTAGCGTAAGTGCGTATAACCCGAACGGGTAGTAAGACGCGGTGCTAATAATAATAATAATAATAATATTTGTTCCTTTACGATGAGATATTCACTTGTACGTGGGGCTAGATTGAACTTGAAATCACTTATGATGTGCAAACGATCTACTTTAACATAGTTGAAAAATACGAACGGGCTATAGTTAAATTATGATTTCTCATGAATAGAATCAGTTGACAATTTGATAAAGGCACCAGTATCGTCTAGTCCAGTAACGGATAGGTTAGGATTATAATCCCGGCTGGGATAACTAGGGTATATATTTTTTTTATTTCCTTCACGTTTCCTCCACGCAAATATGGGTATATTTCCTTTAAACTGTGTCTTCATCATCCCTACCCCATTTTGTGTAACAATGTGGAGAACTCGAACGGCTATTGATGCGACAAAAAAATAATTAAATTAAAGATATATCCTCTAAATTTTTATTATAGCAGCTAAAACATTTTTCATTTAACACGTTGATAGACAAACTAGTACTGATATTAAGAATCAACTTATGTCTAAGCGAATCTCATTTGCAGGGGACGCAGTTTTTATCCCACCACTGCCATCTAATGTACGTTGAATTTGAGTTTTGAGCAGTTATTATCCCAACCAACCCCCATAAATTGCTTAGTTTTCTTTCCTTCGCAGCCACTCAATTATTCCACCAATTATTTAACGCGTTTCCTTGTTGAATGGTCAACAAAACCTTTAAAACATTCAAATGGTGTCGGTAAAGGCACAGAAAAAAAAAGAATCGATGGCGACCTTTCAGGGTGGTGACGCTAATTAATAATCCGGCACCGTGAAGCTGGTAACACGCAAGGGCTACGCGAGGATTTCCCGTGGCAAGGGCTATTCGGGTGAAAACTAGGTCTGGTACGTTTAAAACCTTGAAACATTTACTCGTATTCATAGATTTTAAACGTTTGTGAATTTTAATACTGTCAGAGTTACCGGTGGAAGATGGGCATTGGGGAAGTCTTCTTCCGATCAAATCGATGGCTAGTTTGATTATGTGTCCAGGATCAGAGAGCCTAGGAGTATAATGTCAAGATACTGTTGCTTGTTTTTGGAAATCATTTAAAATTATACTTCAAGAAACATTTTTTTTACTATGATTTTTGAATGTTTTTTAATTGCACATAAAAGATTAATTACAAAATAAATAAAATATATTTTTAGTGAAATTTTAATGAAATACTCACCGATAAATCTGAACATATTTTAACACCTTGTGAGCAAAATATGTTTAAAAAAATATGTCAATGACAGTGTTTTAAGTCTTGTTCCTTAAATTTACCACGGACCTTTTATATCAAATGAGCTATCCGAACTTTTACTCAGGCCCAATAAATACTTTTCACCATTTTCTCATACCATCAGTTGGAGACAAGTGGTTTGAAGAGTTAACTTTACATTTAATTTTTCTGACGCCAACGGAGATATTGGTGTAAGAATTCCAGCCACGGGAAGTTTGGGGCTCAATTCCAAGACTGGCGTTTTTCTTAAACAGTTTTCTCATCTACTTCCAAGTAATTGTGGGTGCATTTCCTCTAAAAATATATCTACCTCATCTCTACTACATTAGAGTAGTTAATGCATTTATATTGAACTGGAAGTATTGAAAACAAATAAATACGGCTGGATGCACCAACGTTAGCCTATGTATGGATTTTATCACTTCCTTCAAGCTAATTCGGGTGCATTACCTATAAATTTCGTAACTTATTCCTCTATTCCTTTAGCCCATGTGCCTAACACAAAACAACAAATATATTATTTTCTCTCAATAAAGCTTAGAAATTAAAAAAATATATTTTAGATATTAGAGAGTATAATAATATAGCCAGGGTGACATGGTGATCTAGGGGTAAGGTGTCGGACTTCTGTGCTGGGGGTCTGGGGCTCAATACTTGGTCCCAGCACAGATTTATCTGATTGCCAAACCATTCCTTCCCCTCTGAAAAGACGTGTATTAATCACAACTTGTGAATGTGTGGAATGACAGACCTTCACCATGGTTCGGATTCCACGTTAAACTGTAGGTCCTCCATTTCATCTCACAATCACTCTACCATTATACCATTATATATTAGTAGCGTATAACCCGAACGGGTAGTAAAACGTGGTGCTAGTAATAATAATAATAATAATAATAATAATAATGTAGCCTATAGGCCAACGTACTAAAACACAACAAGACGCATCTGTTAAAAGGTATTATTGACTATACATAATGCTCTAGTTCTTAAGTGGTTTTGCCAATTGTATCAATATTTTATACAAAGATTTTAATTATTGAAGGCCTCCCTATAAATAAAATACAATAAATTAAAATAAGAGTGTTTTTTAAATAAATCAACAACAACAAAATATAAACATGAGAATTTTCTCGCAATTTATTTAAAACTACGCAAATTAGACTAGGTAGTACATATTAGTTCAATACGAATAGATAGTAAGACGCGGTGATAAAAAAAAATGTAATAATTGTTTATGTTCTTGACCTACGAAACAATATTTCTAGAAAGGGTATGCAGTCCTAGAAGTAATTGAACTTGGGACCGCTTTGTTGCAAGAATTCCACCAAAAACAGTCTGTGTTGCCCTCCCCCTTGTTTTATAACGTAATTATCTGATATTTGTAAGTGGTTTCTAGTAGGCCTATCGTTTTAAGTAACATGGATTTGTTTTTGTTTATTTTACTGTATTGGGAAAAATTGTCACAATAATGTGTTAAATTAGATTTTTTTTTTTTAGCAATGTGTCTTACTACTAGTTCAAGATACACTTCTATGCACTAACACCAATAAGTTAGGGATTAGGAAGGCTGAATTCAGGTAAAGTGAACACAAATTTGCGTGGAAAAAAAGTGGGAAAACCATTTAGAAAAAACACTCTCAGTACCCACTACCGGGATGTAACCACGATTTATCCGTATCGGCAGTACAGGTTATTGTGAGAATGACGCCTTAGGCTATGCGGCCCCAAAAACGTGTAGAAAAACTATTAAACTAATTCGGTGACCTGGCGGTCTAGGGGTAAGGTGTCAGACTTCTATGCTGGCGGCCGGGGTTCAATCCTTAGTCCCGGCACAGATTTCTCTGATTACCAAACCCTTCCTTCACCTCTGACAAGACATATTGTGAATGTGGGGAATGCCAGGCCTCCACCGTGGTTCGGATAAACTGTAGGTCCTCCATTTCATCTCACAATCACCCTACCATTACACAATAGCGTAAGTGCGTATAGCCCGAACGGGTAGTGAGACGCGGTGTTAATAATAATAATAATAATAATAATAATAATAATAATAATAATAATAATAATATTAAACTAATTCTGATTTCGATGTTATTAAATGAACAGTAGCCTGTTTCAATGGCATCGTGGTCTAAGACGTACCTCTGGCAATAGACTATATTGCCGATGACAGGGAGATTGGGGTTCGAATCCCGACCGGGTGTATTCAGGGTGGTTTTTCCTTAATGGCTTACCACTCTTGCTCCAGGCAAATAGGGGTACACTTCCTATAAATTCTATCTTCCTCATCCCTACTTCACTAGCGTAATTAGTAAATATACGCATAACCTGAACCGGTAGTAAGACGCGGTGCTAAAAAAATTTAATAAATCAGGTGAATACTATGTGTTTAAGTTTCTCATCAAATTCTAATGACCCGCCTCGGAGGCATAGTTGGCTAACGCGCTTGTAGTGTAGAGCTCGGCTGCTGAGGACGGGGAGATCGAGGTTCGAATCTCGGTCGGATGAACTGGGGGTGGTTTTTCCTAAATGGTTTTACACTCTCCATTCCCAATTACTAATCCATTAGAGTAATTAGTACTTAAAGCGTATAACCCGAACGGGTAGTAAGACGCGGTGCTAAATATAAAATTTTTTAATGTACTTAAGAGCAATATTTTTATTTATTTTGCTGAAAAAAAGTATGCTATGAAAACTGCATGAATACTGGCCTTTTTTTCGCGTTCCCATATGCCCTACCTTAAAAAAAATATATCAATATACGACAGGATGAAAATTAAAACATTATCCACATCAATTAACAAATAGTTTGTTTTACCCCTGCGTCTTACTACCTGTTCGGGTACTAATTACATTAATGGATTATGGATTAGCAAAGCTTAATTTAGAGAAAGTGCACACGCATTTGCGTGAAGGGAGAGTGGAAAACCATTTAGGAACCCCTCTAAGTGCACACGGCTGGGATCGAACCCCGATCTCCCCGTCTTCGGAAGTCTAGTTCAACAATATATTAGCGCGTTAGACCATGCGGCCACCGAATAGGGTAATATTCCGTTTAAATGTTGGTCTAATTGTATTATGTAAAGTAATGGACAACATTAGATCAATGTTTATTTGTACACCACGTCTAGCTACCCGTCTGGGTTATAATAATACGTTAATGTGTGAGGGATGAAGAAGGTTGAATTTAGAAGAAGTGTACCAATACTTGCGTTGAGGTAGATTGGGAAACTATTTAGGAAAAAAACCTCATTACGCCCAAACGGGATTCGAACCCCAATCTCCCCGACATCGGCAGTCCAGTCTATTATGGGAGTGACACCTTAGACTATTAGTGATCCACCTTCTTACATTCGCGTACCGCCAGATAAAATTTATCTTCAAATTTGTACCACCATAGTTAATTGTTGGTGCATTTTGCAATCTACACATATTCTATTATCTGAATATAACATAAATAAAATTAAGTTATATCCAAAACAATGTATTAAATAATAAGTTTTAAATGAGAAAAATAAATATAAATTTATAAACTAAGATGTCTTTACCTACCCTCTGGGGTGCTAGTACTTTAAGTTTCCTTACACTAATAGGCCATGGAAGCGGGTTGTCCCAGAATGAAGTAACTTTGGTAAGTCGTAATCCGCGGATTCATAAATTGCACTTTAAATACCCCATAAATAAATACAAATATTCAGCCAGTGAAGTTTGAAGGTATGGTAACGGAAGAGTTATATTCTCAAAAGTTAAAAAGAAGCAAACTTTCTATCAGTGAGCGTTATCGAATTTTTAGTTTGGAGGCTTTTATTTTCTTTTGTCATAAGACTTTATCCGGACATTGGTTGTAAAGAAACAACGCCAATTTCACACTGTTGTAATGAAGATATTTTCCCACTTTGTTTAGTTTTATCTAATTAGTCCGACAATAGACCGGAGATGAGCTTGCTCCCCCAACTCCTTACCCCCTTTTCCACTCCTCTCAGTATCACCACCTCGTAAGTACACTTCAACAACCTTTAACCCATGGAAAACTAACATTAATGATGTTTTTGATTGTTTCTTTTATTTTAAATCTTAAAACTGTGTGTGCCTCCAATATTAGCTATCAATGGCCTACATTCTATTATTAAAGGGGATAGGGGTACACGAAGAGAATTAATTTTGAAGAAACTTTCATGTGTTGAAAAGATAATAAATATATATATTATATTACTTACTCACTCTATGGCACTAAAAACTCGAAAGTTCATTGCTGCACTTATATAAATACGCCATCCCTCCCTATCTTGAGCTAGTTCTATCCAGTCCTCATTACACTCTATCTCTTTCTTTCAGATCCATTCTAATGTTATCCTCCAATATGCGTCTAGGTCTTCCCATTTAGTTTACCACTCAATACACTGAAACAAGGTTCTAGGTTCTCCCATTCGTGCTACATGTCCTACCCACCGTAATCTACGAGACTTGTTATGTAACTCATCATTATGTAACCTCATCCACTCCCCAGTAGCCTTATCCTCTTTAGGATCAAATATTTTCCTAGGCACCTTGTTTTCGAAAATCCTATTTTTTTCCATGTAAGGTATTATTATTATTATTATTATTATTATTATTATTATTATTATTATTAGCACCACGTCTTACTACCCGTTCGGGTTATACGCACTTACGCTAATGTGTAATGGTAGGGTGACTGTGAGATGAAGTGGAGGACCTACAGTTTAACGTGGAATCCGAACCACGGTGGAGGCGTGGCATTCCCCACATTCACAAGATGTCTTGTCAGAGGTNAATCCGAACCACGGTGGAGGCGTGGCATTCCCCACATTCACAAGATGTCTTGTCAGAGGTGAAGGAAGGGTTTGGTAATCAGCTAAATCTGTGCCGAGACCGAGTATTGAACCCCGGCCGCCAGCACAGAAGTCTGACACCTTACCCCTAGACCGCCAGGTCACCTCATGTAAGGTAAGAGACCACAGTTTACACCCATATATGTATGTATATACCTATATATACATACACCCATATATGTATGTATATACCTATATATACACACTGGAATTAACGTAAGAATAGAGGTTCACTAACTATTAAATTTACAATTTGATAAATATTAATTATTTTGATTATATAGGTGATGGTTTGGTTTGTTTTTGTCACCGAGTCTTATTACACGATTAGTTTTAACTATCCCGCCTAAGTAAACGTTTCTCTGGAGTACACCAAGTTTCTGCGTTTCTCATTGTCTATGTTTTGATATAGTTGTTACGTTACGTTTCGTGAATTATAATCACACTCTATGTGTTTTTTTAAGTTAAGTAAACATCAAGGGAATGTTAAGTTGATCGTGATCCAGGTATCAATAAGTTCAGCCAGAATTGGAACTTAAAACCATCCCATCACCGTCAGACCAGGCGAGGTTAAAGTCTTGGCCCGCTTACCCACTGATGCAGGTAACATTATTCTCATAATAATGAACATAATCCAGCATGTTTACTAATAATTCTACTGAAATAAAAATTACACCTCTCAGTAAAAAAAAGGATCCTAGGCAATGATACTA
>CABFOW010003425.1:0-40031 GCA_902141385.1 Timema californicum
TACACTTAAGTGGTCTGACACTCCCGTGAAAATGAAATGATGGTAACCGATAAATTGACATTACAAATACTTTGTATTAAATGACAGCATGGTTCTTATTAGTATTCTACTATAGCTATGATGAGAAGTAACTATTTAAAATAGTTTAATCTAATGCTTAAAATGAAACAGGTAAAAATAATACAAAATGTATGGGAGTTTAAAGGTTACAACCATTTGCTTTAGCTTGAATACACTAGTGGAAGTCTTTGTAGCTGACGGACTTCACTTCGCCTTTATGCCTGTATGTTGGCCTTTAGTGACTCGTCACTAATTGATTCTTGGACATACAATGCCCAGAATTTTATTTGCCAATTTTTAAGGGATGAATTTTCCACTCTGCCAGGAATCGTATCCACACCCCTTGTATACTAACAAACTAAACATTATACAGATTAAATTATAAATCATTTTAAAAACCGCCCCTATATTCGGTTAGGTAATTTTAAAATTTCAAATGATGACCTTTAACTATGTAATTACATCTTGTTAATTAGAATTTGTGTTTTCATGGTGCTGATATAACTCATGCATGAGTGAGTAAGATAGGATGGGGTGGGGAAGGGGTTTAGGGTGGGAGGGGATGGTGTATATATTAAGGGTGAAAGTAGCCATCTGATTAATATTTGAGGGTGAATGCGTGAAGAAATGTGAAGGGGGATCACAGTAACGCAACGGGTGATGACTAGTCATGTGGAATAATAGCTGCTAGAATATGTGTAGTGCGGCACATGTGGAGAGTCACTCAATCGGTGGTTTAGTTTGCGGTCTGATACAGACGCGGGCATAATTTTTGTAAGCTTTATCCAAAAATATTAAAGATAATACGTTGTATATTATACTAGTAATTTTTTTCTTGTATTAATTCTTGTTTTTTGTACGAACTATTCATATATTTACAGTGATGGGTTAAGGATGAGACGACTATAATTTATATTAAATGAATCCAAATTCACGTAGAAATAGATACATTCAAGAAAAACCATCCAAAGTACACCCAGCTAGGAATGGAACCCTTGACTCTCCGTTACTGTCAAACCAGATCACATGAGCTTGGATTTTAGTCAGAATGCCTACCGATGAGGATTGTTTAAAATTACGTTGTTAGTTATTTTATTGATTAAAGTAGGATGGAAGGAGACGCGAGGAAAAGGTCATTGTTTTTGCATTTTTTATGGCAAAACAAATTTTTGGCAAAAATAAATAAAATATTGATCCAGTACAAATAGAGTTTAATTTTATTCACGTGTTGATATCCACAGTTCCTGAATATCTGTTATGAGCATTGTGACCTTATCAAACAAACCTTTTATATTAAATGAAAAAACTCTCATTAAATTCCAGGACACCCTTGACAGATATTCAAGAAATTTTGAGGTCACCATGTGAAGAAAATAAAATCCTATGTTTGTACTGGAGCAATATTTTATTTATTTTGGCCAAAATTTGTTTTGCCATAAAAACTGCAAAAGCACTGGCTTTTTCTCGCGTTCCCTTCAATCCTACCTTAAATAATATAAGAGCTGTAAGCTATATAGAACCACTACTTAATACTCTTACGAGATATCTTAATACACTTATAAAGTATGGATTAAGAACGTAGGACCTAAATTAAATGTACTCAAATTTTTTATAGGGATATGTTGTGTAGTAATTTATTATAGGTTTTATGTCTTAAGACAGGTCTATTACTTTTGTCAGTGAACCACCAATGGCTACTGTCCTCCACCTCCTCCTTCAGTTACCAGAATTTTCTTATTTCCTTCAATTCACCCAATATTTGAATCCTCGTTATTCCTACACTTCTCTTTACCTCAATCTTTTTCTATGGTGTAATGCAAAAGACATTCACGGAAAACTACTTATTTACACCTGGTCAGGATTTAAACTCCGACCTCCCCGTTATCGGCATACAACGCTATACCGATGCTTTTGTTTGTGTGCCTACAAAGGTATTACTATTACTTTTAACTTAAAATTACCACGATTATAAAATGATTACAGTATAATTTGGAAGAGTTAATTATTAGATCCTAGTCCCTCATTCTATTTGATAATATTTAATAAAGATTGATTTTAACATGAAAGTGAGACTTTGACAATCTGGTGAAGATCATTAATTTTTTAATGAATGGGCAAACAAATAAGTTTTAACCATTATTAAACTAATTATCTTAGTTTATGTGTGATATGATCTTGGCTTGAACACTGAATTAAAATATGGATAAGCTTCACTATAATTATTAAGTAAGGGGAGAATTCGTGATAAATCAACATTTAGGCTTGTTTATTCATAGATAGGCCTACATAATTTAGGAAATGACTAGTTTTGTTATAATGTATGGTTAAAAAAACTTCTAATATCATATAGTATTGACCTCAGTGGTCTCAAGGCAAAGTGCTCACCTCAGGACCTGATATTCGTTAGTTCAAACCCAGCTGGGGGTGGACAGATTTTTCTTGAGCGATAAAAGTGTGTAGCACAACTTCCTTCGGAGGGGAAGTAAAAACCACTGGTCCTAAGTCAATTGTGGCTTGTAAAGGAACCCTAGAAGGTATGTGAAAATACCTTTCTCGGCAAAATTGGCAGGTCATTTCACGCTTGCACATAGAAATTCTCGTGTGCTAATATAATCAGTCGGTTCAAAAAGTACACATTAAATACCTCAAATAAATATATAATAAATAAAAAACATTATATACCACGTAAGTATTCTCATAAATTATAATTTTCCTAAGTTGATAAAAAATTGAGATTAATTATGTTATGACGTAAAAAGTAAAAAACATAAATATCATATACTACAAAGGTGCAAATATGTTGACCTTGACTGTATATCGTAGTAGTGTGTTCCCATGCCTCCCCTATACCTCCACGCACGCAATTTTTTTGGCGTGGTAATTGAAGGGGCCAAATAATTATTGCTCAGTGCAATAGTGAAGCAGTAGCAGAATGTGCATGATTCATAGTCCCACACCCCTCTCAAACCCTGCAAGACCCCACATCCCTCCTTCCTTTCGTCTTCTTCTGGAAGCCATGGAACCCTCTTGAGCTAAGCCAGGGCTGTCTTTGGTCACGTGATCGATGTCCTCGCCGTGAAACCAATAAACCAAACCCCGATAGTACATATGTAATCTCTATGGTAGAAATCCAGGACTTTCTGCGTTGATACAGGATGTTTTTTTTATCAATTCTACATAAATATGTAACAGTCCATTGATAAAACACCGATCAGCGAAATATATATATTTTTAAGTGAACCTTTATAATGATTCGACTCCCGGACTTTTGACATAATATAATGCCACTGCTCTGTTGGTTGACTAAGGTTATTGTTTTAAGGGTACTGGCTAATTGAAGGGGAAAATTCTCACGATGCGATATTTCCTAAGGGAATGGTAACACTAAAACCATCTTCCATTATTTTAGAATGTTTAGTTTTGGCATATTATAAATTAATTTGTTTGATAAAGGTCATATTTCTAGCTATTTATTTTGATTCCAAATTTATGGCATTTCGCGTGAGAACTCGTTGATAGTGAGCTAATTTTACAACATTCTGATATTATTTTTAATTATGAAAAAATTAAAGGCTGCATTTTTTGCTTGGATTATATTTGGAAATACCCATACACTACCAGTAACCTTCTTAAATAACTTTTAGCTTACCGATATTTTCAAATATATGCACTACTGCATAAAAGAGGATAGTGCTTGTGACATAAGTGGTTAAAAAACCAGAACTGAAATAATTAAATTGTAACTAAGTCATCTTGCACAATTTTTCACCTAGATAAGAATTTAAAACAATCTAGAAAAAGATTAAATTATTAAGGTTTATTTTTTTTATTCAAACACTTTTTGACACGCAGACAAAATTTGTCTCATTTGTATTTATTTACAGTTTACGGATAGACTTAATGTTCGAATTTTTCTGGGTGTATTATGGTAATTTCTCTTAAATAGTTTCCCACTCTCCTTCCTCACAAATGCTGGAATATTTCTAATGCATTATATCGACACTCAACATTAGTTAGAGTATTATGTTGGATAGTAAGACAACTATTTAATTAGATAAAATTATTTTACTTATTTAGAACAACTGCACTACTCAAATGATTTTAACAAAGACAATCTAAACACATAGTTTCATTAAGAAGAGTCCAACTAAGGATTATTTCTTAAATTTTTAAAAAAATAATCTTTTAAACTAAATAATCACCATTTCCCCCCAATTTATTTGAGTTTTTAACGTACATTTTTCGAGCCAATTGATTATATTAGCCGCGGTTTATAGACTTACTTAATTCTAAGATAACGCACAACATCCAGCCCCCAGCTGTTTTTTCGTCAAGGTGAAAGGGTAAACCCACATTCCACCAATGATAAATTTTCAGCCATGCTGGGAATCAAACCTGGTACCCTTAACTTAATAGTCAGATACGGATGGTACCGTCTGAGCTTGGGGATAGGACATTATAACGAAATAAACGCTACTATAGTAGCACTATGGTATTTTAACAGCCCTACACTCAAATGAAACGTGAATGTATAGAGATCATTTTTAATATTTCTAATAAAATTTGGACTTAATATCTATTATAATCGCTATAACTAAAATTTTCTAAAGAATATCTACACATTTCTACAATATAACTAAAATGGTGTCACCTATAAGCTGTTTAAAATTAATTAATTACTAAGCTTACTGTACACCTAAAATATTTAATTTAATATGCTTAAAGTAGTTATATAAACACAAACACTTCGACGATTAAGAATAACGTGAAATGAAATAAAGAGCTCACGTTGAGACAAAAGCATAATTTATGAGGCATTTCAAAATAATATATATCATATATTAAAAAATATGTTGGTTCAAATAAGAAAATAAATTGTTGATTTTATATAATTAAATCTGGAATGTAAATCTAGAGGCTCATGGGTTCCTGAGTATTGCTTTAATTTAAATGGGAATAGGTAGACCATTCCAGTTTGGATATAATATTTTAGGGCGTGAAGCATATATTTTAATAATAAATATAAACACCTAAAATAAACTAATTATAAAGGGATTCTAAGTAATCAACACGTGTATGTATTTAATTACACCCCAGATTTAAGTAACGAGCTAAGTAAGCTATAATAGTATTTAAAAGTTGACAAATCAAGGTTGTTTAAACATTTCTCGTTTTTCTAAAACATACATGAAACAATGGAATGTTGTAATTAATTTTAATGATAATTCTATTGTATTACGAATATAGGCCCGCTTCGTTTTGGCGTCACTTTTGCAATAGACTAGACTGCCGATGGCGGGAAATCAGGGTTCAAACTCCTGTGGGGTGTAGGCCTTCTGAGGGCGGTTTTACTTGAATGGTTTGTAACTCTCCCTACACGCAAATGTGGGTACACTTTCTACAAATTTAAACTAATATATCACTAAAAAAAGTTGTTTTTTAAGTAACGTGCCAGTTTGAGCGCATATGTACTAACTACGCTAGTGAGTTAAAATGAAGAAGGGTGAATAGAAGGAATTGTACCCACATTTGCGTGGAGTGAGAGTGTAAAACTATTTTTCAAATCCACTATCAGTACCCCAGATTGGGGTTCAAGCCCAATCTCCCTGTCATGGACAGAGTAATCCAACAGAAAAGTGATGCCTTTGACTATACCGCCACCGAAACAAGTTAGTAATTAGTTTTTTTTTGCATCACAGCTTATTACCCAATTGAGTTTTACACTTTTGTACAAATTACGCTAGTAATTTTAAGGATTAAGAAGGCTATATTTAGAGAACGTGAAACCACGCTTGTGTAAAGCAAGAGTGGAAAACTAATTTGTAAAAATCACCCACAATACACAAGATCAGAAATCTAACCCCAAACTTCGATGTCATCGGCACTCTAGTCCAACACGAGAGTGACACATTAGAGCATGCGGTCACTGAAGAAGATTAATAATAATTTATTATTATTATTATTATTATTATTAGCACTTCATCTTACTACCCGTTCGAGTTACACGTACTTACGCTAATGTGTAATGGTAGAGTGATTGTGAGATAAAATGGAGGACCTACAGTTTAACGTGGAATCCGAACCACGGTGGAGGCCTGGCATTCCTCACATTCACAAGTTGTGATTAACACACGTCTTGTCAGAGGCGAAGGAAGGGTTTGGGCAGTCAGATAAATCCGTGCCGGGACTGAGGATTGAACCCCGGACCGCCAACACAGAAGTGTGACACCTTACCCCTAGACCGCTAGGTCCCCTATAATTATTTCGTATGAGTACAAATTCAAGGGGTATTGAGAAACATGGTGACAAATAAACAAAATAGATATTTCGAGTAACACCGTAATAATATTATAATATTTAGCACCACGTCTTACTACCCGTTCGGGTTATACGCTGTCAGTAATAATTAGGTACTCTAATGGATTAGGAATTGGGAAGGTTGAGTTAGAGGAAGTAAACCCGCATTTGCGTGGAGGGAAAGTGGAAAACCATTTAGGAAAAAAAACAACCCCCAGTTCACCCGACCGAGATTCAAACCTCGATCTCCCCGTCCTCGGCAGTCGAGCTCAACACGACAAGCGCGTTAGCCAACTACGCCACGGAGGCGGGTAACACCGTAATAAATTGGTCAAAACTTAAACGTACACGTTTTGAGTCAGTTTTTAAGACTTGATTGACGCACACGATAAGAGCATCTGTGCTAGTACAATGTATCGTGGCGAAACCTACTGCTATTTGTTTACTCTACATCTTATGTCTCTTCTGGGTCGATCTAAGTTTTGTCAAACATTTGTCAGCACTTTGAGAAGTTACTTTACAAAGTTTCAGTCACTACAAACAAAGAGCACCTTGCGAGGTCTTCCTTCTATTAATCTCTTCCCTAAAAGGAGAGGGGAAGGGGGCAAAAGAACTTGGTAAAATAATCTCCCCTTCTTCAAAATTGTGTTGAAGGATGAAGAACAAGGTCTAGGATGGTGTTATGGTCTACAAACATGACCGAGCTTTGCGGTGAGCTTGGATTTCATCACTGGGCGGGTGACACGTTGACAGGTAGATATAGTTTATTTGTCTACAAGAGGCATCATTTCTGAGTCTCTAAGTTCTAGACTAAACATCCCTGTTTTGGACCTCACTTAATGTAAGAGGTTTCACTAACAAAAAAACTTATCATCTAGTACAGTGGTATATTATCATTTTGGTAGAAAAAACAGTATCTGTTAGTTACTAGAGTTACTAAAACCATTTTAATATATCCACACATCAAGTCATGCTATCTTCATCTTTAACTTTTTATATATATTATAAAGATCTATATAATAACACAAATAATATAGTTAAATGTTATCAATGTTGAACGCCAAGTAAAAGATTTGAATTTTTTAAATTGGTCTGTCAACCAAAATAAGATTATATTAAACATGGGGTATGAGTAGCCCCGGGAATATGTGAAGACATTTGAGAGGTTATGTATCATTCAATTCATGATACCCGCTTTGTTGGCTGCGTGATCTAACGCGATAGTCTTGGAGTAGACTTAACTGCCGATGGCGGGGAGATTGAGTTTCGAATATCGGCTGGATGTACTGGGGTGTATTTTTCCAAAATTGTTTTCCACTCTTCTTCCACGCAAATATGGGTACATTCACTATAAATAAAGCCTCTCAAATCCCTAAAACCTTTGGGGTAGTTAGTACATAAGCATATAACCCAAACGGGTAGTATGTCGCGGTGCTAAAGATAATATGATATTGGGGAGTGGAGGAGGTAACATAACGATGAGTTACGTAACCTGTACTCATCACCAAACACCTTTAGGATAACCCCCAGTTCACCCGACCGAGATTCGAACCTCGATCTCCCCGTCCTCAGCAGTCGAGCTCAACACGACAAACGCGTTAGCCATCTACGCCACAGAGGCGGGTAAGATCTATATAATAACACAAATAATATAGTTAAATGTTATCAATGTTGAACGCAAAGTAAGAGATTTGAATTTTCTAAATTGTTCTTATAACCAAAATAAGATTATATTAAACATGGGGTATGAGTAGCCCCGGGAAAATGTGAAGACATTTGAGAGGTTATGTATCATTCAATTCATGATACCCACTTCGTTGGCCGCGTGGTCTATCGCGATAGTCTTGGAGTAGACTTAACTGCCGATGGTGGTGAGATTGAGTTTCGAATCTCGATTTGATGTACTGGGGTGTATTTTTCCAAAATGGTTTTACACTCTTCTTCCACGCAAATATGGGTACATTCACTATAAATAAAGCCTCCCAAATCCCTAAAACTTTTGGGGTAATTAGTACATAAGCGTATAACCCAAACGGGTAGTATGTCGCGGTGCTAAATATAATATGATATTGGGGAGTGGAGGAGGTAACATAACGATGAGTTACGTAACCTGTACTCATCACCAAACACCTTTAGGATAAGTCATGTTTCGTAGATCACGGTGGGCAGGACATTCAGCGCAAATGAGAGATTCTAGAACCTTGTTCAGGGTATTGACTGCTAAACCGGATGGGAATAGACCATTGGGTAGACCCTAGATACAGAGGGGAGGATAACATTAGAATTGACCAGAAAGAGGTGAACTGGATAGAAATAGCTCAATATAAGGATAGGGTGTAATGAGGTCGACTGGATATAACTATCTTAAGATAGGTATAGGGTGTAATGAGGTGGACTGGATATAACTAGCTCAAGATAGGGATAGGTTTTGTACTTTTGTGGGTGTGTCAGTGAACTTTCGAGTTCCTAATTCCATAGAGTAAGGGCACAGAGAAATATCCTTGTCTGTAGTAAGGGTCATATTTAGGGTTAGCGACCAAGAGACATGGAAATGAAATCTAAAAACAATTTTTTCCTCTCTTTTTCTAATTTTTGCGATTCTAATCTGGGTGGTTAGTTGTCTATGATTGGCAATCTTATATTTGCTATTTATTAGCTAATTCCCCTTTTTATAATGTAAAACCTATTATTATTAGCACCGAGTCTTACTACCCATTCGGGTTATACGCACATACGCTAGTGTGTAATGGTAGGGTGATTGTGAGATGGAATGGAGGACCTACAGTTTAACGTGGGATCCGAACCACGGTGGAGGCCTGGCATTCCCCACATTCACAAGATGTCTTATCAGAGGTGAAGGAAGGGTTTGGTAATCAGATAAATCTGTGCCGGGACCGAGGATTGAACCCCGGCCACCAGCACAGAAGTCTGACACCTTACCCCTAGACAACCAGGTCACCTTAATTATTTATAGTTTGAGTAATAGGTTGAAAAATTGGCTAGCGCAGTTAGGTTATTAATTCATGATACGTAAAACTAGGTTTCAATAATATTAAAGTTAATGTAAAATGGAAATATTTTATTTGTCTCTACACTCTCACAGAAAGGCGCAGAAGATTTAAAAGAAGTTTTGATCTTTCAAAGCAAATTTAATAATAAAAACCTCTTGATATTATGGTTGAGTGACTTAATCCTTATAGCTTTAAGTAAATTAACTAGCATTTGCTACGATTGAGGGTTGGTAATTACATTGTGACGTAAGCCATACTCAATGAACTTGTATGAAAATAATGTATTAATCCTACTATTATTACAAATGTTCAATAATATACTAAAATAAGTGTATATTACATAAAATTTAGAAAATACATTGAATCGTTTAGGAGTGAAAATTTGGTTACCTTATTTGAAATTTAAAAAAATTTAATAGTAAATTGTATTTTTATTCACTTTTATAGAACTCATAAACTGTTTAATCTTAATTAAACCGAAAATAGCTGGAGCACATTACTTGAACTTTATTGATTTAACCTCTTCTTTAGCATCCTTTTAAATTCCTATCTTTACGCGAGCATCGTGGAAATAATGTAATTAGTTTATGACGTCAGTGGTTTTAAAGATAGAAAGCTTCAGTAATCTTCATGTCATTGTAGCCAAGTTAAAGTCGTTAAAATGACTACGTAAGCCGATTCATCACATTTAACGTTTTCATAAAACAAACCAAATAAAAGAGTTTTATTAAAATTAATTTCTTAACCTAAATATACATTTATTCACAGGAGTTTATTATTTTAAGAGGTAAATGAATACTCATATATCCCATTAATATTAAATTAGTTATAATAATGTAAAATATTTTAATATTGTATTTAATAATAATAATAATATTTAGCACCGCGTCTTACTACCCGTTCGGGTTATACGCTTTAAGTACTAATTACGCTAATGGATTAGAAATTGGGAAGGTTGAAATAGAGGAAGTGAATCCGCATTTGCGAGGATGGAGAGTGGAAAACCATTTAGGAAAAACCACCCCCAGTTCTCCCCACCGATATTCGAACCTCGATCTCCCCGTCCTCAGCAGCCGAGCTCAACACGACAAGCGCGTCAGCCAACTACGCCACCGAGGCGGGTAATAATAATGCGCAGATTGTACTAGTTATTATTAAATTGAGAAATGTAAGATTATTTAAGTTTAAACATATTATTTATCCTGTCATATATGACTAATAACACACTAAGGTTTTTAATGGGTATAGGGAGGAGGAAAATGTTCTAAAATAAATAATTCACTAAAATAATATTTCAAACAACTATTCATGTTCAAGTTTAATCGTTGTTATTATTACTATAATTTCCACTGTGGCCTTACGAATACTTTAGTTGCGCTAGAGGAATAGGGATGAGGTAGATAGCATTTAAATTTATTAGCATTTAAGTAAATTTGCATGAAGGGAGGGTGGGAAAACATTTAGTAAAATACAACCTTAGTATACCCTACCGTGATTCAAACCTTGCTCTCATCGTTATCAACAATATAAACAAAACCCGCCTCGGTGGTGTAGTTGGCTAACGCGCTTGTCGTGTTGAGTTCTACTGCTGAAGACGGGGAGATCGAGGTTCGAATCTCGGTCGGGTGAACTGGGGGTGGTTTTTCCTAAATGGTTTTCCACTCTCCCTCCACGCAAATGCGGGTTCGCTTCCTCTAATTCAACCTTCCCAATTCCTAATCCATTAGAGTAACTAGTACTTAAAGTGCATAACCCGAACGGGTAGTAAGACGTGGTGCTAAATATTATTATTATGATTATTAAAAATAATATAAACCAACACGAGAGTGAAGCGTAGGACCATGTGATCGCAGATTGGGCTCTAAACTACTATTTAATTTAGATAGAAATATTTCATTTGATTATTTTTCGTTTTCAACTTACCTTGTCTAATTTTAGCAGGTAAGCACGGAGAGGACTAAACTAAAATATTCCGAGGCTTGGGTGGGCAACGTACCAAGTTTTAAACACTTCTCTCAGAAGAAACATTTATCCAAAGTTAAAATTCTATTTTTATCAATAAGTCTCCATGAAATTAATGAGTGTAATAAATCTCAAATGCATAATAATGTAAGTGATTAGACCCCGTCTCGCTTATTTACGTTACATGGCACCTGTTGGAAAACGTTTTTTGGAATTTCTAAATGAGACAAACTACAAATCTTGCGGAACTGTGAAGGAGTGAAAAAAAGAAAAGAAAAAAGAATCACATGTTGTGTCTCAAATGCGCTCCTTATCCACAGTTTTTTTAGAGATTAATGGTAACCCACGATTTTATTTTATTTTTATTTTCCATTTTACATGTTTTCTAAACTAAGAATAAAAACATTTACAAATTATCTCCACGCATCAGTTCATCATTTCCTTCTTAACTTAAAAGATTTAAGAGATGCGTAATCTTGGAACGTGCTTGTCAGAATTTAAATGTATATTACCAAAATTTACAATAATTACTATACACTTCAACTATCAGTATTAATGGCTATAAATTAACACTATTAATAGCCTATAGTAGATTATTATAAATGTTTACAGACAAAAATAAAGTTTGTAATTATTTAAATTGTTTTCACCAGAAATCTTTGTACTTATGAATGTTTCATAGTTAATTAGAAAGGTTCTTCTATAATAGTTTCAAGCTTCTGGGTGTTATGATCTCTGGGCTTTACTGTTGTACTAACTAGCGCACGCATCGTATCATAGATGACGTAGATACCACCATGATATTAATTATTATTATTATTAACACCGCGTCTTACTACCCATTCGGGTTATACGCACTTACGCTAAAGTGTAATGGTAGGGTGATTGTGAGATGAAACGGAGGACCTAAAGTTTAACGTGGAATCCGAACCACGGTGGAGGCCTGGCATTCCTCACATTCACAAGATGTCTTGTCAGAGGTGAAGGAAGGGTTTGGTAATCAGATAAATCTGTGCCGGGACCGAGGATTGAACCCCGGCCGCCAGCACAGAAGTCTGACACCTTACCTCTAGACCGCCAAGTCACCAATATTATTAAGACCAGTCTTTTGATACAAATATGAAGCGTGGGTTAGTCAGGAGAAACACAAGAGCAAGGAGAATGGATTTGGAATGAGATAGCTAAGAAATGTATGCGGAAAAACTCGTATGGATGGACAGTCAGTAATGAATGGGTGCTGAAGGAGTACGGTTCGAAAGGGGATCCAATATGTCAATGTGAAAGAAGCGTCTTACGTTGGTTTGGGTATATTGAGAGGATGAGTGTGTATCGAGTGACGAAGCAAATATATGAAGGTAGAGTGTATGGATCCAAAGGGTTAGGTCATGTAAGACGTGGTTAAATGTTGTATACGGATGTGTGAAAAAGATAGAGGATGTTTTTGAAGCGAAGGGTGTATGCAAGTTTAGGGAAGTTTGAAGAAAGTTAGTGATGATTGATTAAGTACGGAGTTTTTTTTTGCTTTATGCGTAGTTTGTTGCCTACTTCGTAAGGGGACGGCGGGATTAGTTATGTATGATATAATTTGAAAACATTATGATAACGAGGCTATTGCCTTTTAAGGCGATATAAAACATCACCTTCTGACACAATAGATTTTTTTTCTTCAACTATACCTCGATTTTCTTAGGAACGTGGATTTGGATCAACTGTTAGAACATATTTTCTCTGTGTTCAATATGATATTGTTCATGTTGCTTTATTGGTATTGACAATTATCAACCTGCAACTCACATGACATGACGTCTAAATACTTTTATAGCTGTCAGATATGTCCATTCATAAGAAAACTGGGGTGAAATTGCTATATAGACAATGTTTTCTCGTTTTTATAAATAATAACAATTTTTAATAAATAAGTGAGAAATGACCCTAAACAAAGAAACAAACCAAGATATCACAGTGATGAGGGAATTGGCATAAAATTCCAAAGGTCCCGTGTTGATTATCTATTGAGTGTATTTTAAACCCTAATTGATTTCCAAAACTTGCTAAGCTTTTTAATTTATACCATCAATATAATTAATCAATAATGACTAGCAACAAAAATAATACAATTGATGAGGTTTTTATAGATAATTGTGTATACGTTTACAATTACTGCACAAGATACTCATTCCTATATTACTTAATTATATTAATATAAAATAAGCAAACACAAGCAAGATCATTTACCCCACTACTCATGCAAATGGAAGCATTACAATATTGAAAAAATATATATTTAACTCTGGTTAAGCGTGAATAAAATCTGGGTTCCTTAAATAACACATTTATCAAATAGAATTTATTTCACTCTTATTACTGAGAATAATGGCTTGGAGCTCATTATAAATCAGATGCTTTAAATTAGGAGCTGTGTGAAATGCATAATGCATAAATATAGAAACATATATTTGAAAATATAATTAAATATTTAAGATTAATCACAAATTTTAATAAACACGCTCATATATAACACTATTTTCCTCTTCCGGGAATGCACTTATAAACATTGCTTTAATTCATAATTAAATTCCCCCCCCCCCAAATTTGTTTTCCTTAATGTAAATAAAAACATATGAGTCTCCGTCACATTTGCATACTTTTAATTCTATAAAATAATATTGGAATGTTTTTTCACATTACTGAACATTTCCACGGGCTATGTATGACCTGCGCAGTCGTTTAAGCTAGGTCGTTGCTATGGCAACGACTTGGGTCAGTGGTAAAAGAGATAGTACCCATACAATTCCTCTCTTATCAAAGTAGGTAGCGATACTGTACTATTTATCTTCTAAACATAAACATTTATGTGAATATAAGTAAAGGAAACCCGGACTGGGATTGAAGCTTTGTCCATATGGATTTGCGTGCTTACTTTTCTACCAAATGAGCCATCCGAGATCCCCCTCCTAGTTTTTTCCCCCGAGCACCGCGTCCTACTACCCGTTGGGGTTATACACCTATGTCCTAATTACACTAGTGGTATTAGGAATCATAGCAGTTATATTTATAGGAAGTGTACACGCATTTAAGTAGAGGGAGAGTGGTAAAACCATGCTGGAAAAACGACCCCAGTACACCCGATCAATATTCGAACCTTGATATCTCCATCATCGGCAGTCTAGTCTACTGCGGGAGTAGCGCCTAGACGGGTTCCTCAATGTTACTGTGGCAATCAACTACACTTCCAAACAAACTGATGTAGTTAAGTACAAATACATGCTACAAAATCATATTATATTACATTTACTAAACCACACGAATTTATTTAATGTTTAATAATTACAAATATTTCACTCAATAGATGGATTTATTTGTTTTTTAAAACATACATATCCTATGTACTTCACAAAATTCAAGAATGAGAAAATCATTATAGTATTAAGATTTAAAATATAAGTGTATTTTTTAACATTTCATAAAAAAATTCATTTCAATTTCATCGAAAATTTGGTTTAAAATGTGGTGGTAGTCAATGTAGGAATAGGGACTCTACTACTTCACTCACTAGCTGATCGCTGAAATTAAATCAATTTATTTATGAAAGAAATAAAATAAAATTGTGCTTAAACTTGCATGTTCTCAAGCTTTACAGGAAACACCACTGTCCACTGTACAAATATCCAATAATTTCCCTATTTCCTGAATAATTATAGTCCATTTGTTGAATATTTTATAGTTGTTGATGGTTTGTGATTGCCAAATGCCACTTGGCACACTTGTCATGGTATATGCATATTACATATGATATATTATTATTTGTTGTTCTGTCTTAAAAAAGGTTCATTCCTTTAGTCAGAGACTGTCAATGCACCCTGTTCTCTGCCTCATACTTTAGCTCCCAGAATGTTTTTTCTTTCCTTCAAGTAATATGATATTTGATCATATATTGATACATAAATTGGATATATTTATATAATATAATGCATACAAACTCAACAAAAATCACCAGATGCAAGATAAAAAGTATACAGGGCTTAAGTAGTAGGACATTCACCAACATAGTGGATAGTGTACCACAACACCACCATATCATCTTCTCGCTTTAGAATCCTCACTTATTGGGTCATAATCTGGTATTTTTATTCTATTTTCATTCAAATTGATTCAAGGATTCTTTGTACTCAAACACGGGTCTACAACTCTAGTGAGAGTGTGCCACTAAAGTTGCATTTCAAGCCATTATCACTCATGCTAGAGAGTTCACTAAAGCTGCTTTCCAAGCCTTTATCCCTCTTGCTAGAGAGCTCAATAAAGCTGCCTTCCAAGCCACTATCTATCCTGCTAGAGAGCTCAATAAAGCTGCCTTCCAAGCCATTATCCCTCCTACTAGAGAGCTCAATAAAGCTGCCTTCCAAGCCATTATCCCTCATGCTAGAGAGCTCACTAAAGCTGCCTTTCAAGCCATTATCCCTCCTGCTAGAGAGCTCAATAAAGCTGCCTTCCAAGCCATTATCCATCATGCTAGAGAGCTCAATAAAGNCATGCTAGAGAGATCAATAAAGTTGCCTTCCATGCCACTATCCTTCATGCTAGAGAGATCAATAAAGTTGCCTTCCATGCCACTATCCTTCATGCTAGAGAGATCAATAAAGTTGCCTTCCATGCCACTATCCTTCATGCTAGAGAGATCAATAAAGTTGCCTTCCATGCCACTATCCTTCATGCTAGAGAGATCAATAAAGTTGCCTTCCATGCCACTATCCTTCATGCTAGAGAGATCAATAAAGTTGCCTTCCATGCCACTATCCTTCATGCTAGAGAGATCAATAAAGTTGCCTTCCATGCCACTATCCTTCATGCTAGAGAGATCAATAAAGTTGCCTTCCATGCCACTATCCTTCATGCTAGAGAGATCAATAAAGTTGCCTTCCATGCCACTATCCTTCATGCTAGAGAGATCAATAAAGTTGCCTTCCATGCCACTATCCTTCATGCTAGAGAGATCAATAAAGTTGCCTTCCATGCCACTATCCTTCATGCTAGAGAGATCAATAAAGTTGCCTTCCATGCCACTATCCTTCATGCTAGAGAGATCAATAAAGTTGCCTTCCATGCCACTATCCTTCATGCTAGAGAGATCAATAAAGTTGCCTTCCATGCCACTATCCTTCATGCTAGAGAGATCAATAAAGTTGCCTTCCATGCCACTATCCTTCATGCTAGAGAGATCAATAAAGTTGCCTTCCATGCCACTATCCTTCATGCTAGAGAGATCAATAAAGTTGCCTTCCATGCCACTATCCTTCATGCTAGAGAGATCAATAAAGTTGCCTTCCATGCCACTATCCTTCATGCTAGAGAGATCAATAAAGTTGCCTTCCATGCCACTATCCTTCATGCTAGAGAGATCAATAAAGTTGCCTTCCATGCCACTATCCTTCATGCTAGAGAGATCAATAAAGTTGCCTTCCATGCCACTATCCTTCATGCTAGAGAGATCAATAAAGTTGCCTTCCATGCCACTATCCTTCATGCTAGAGAGATCAATAAAGTTGCCTTCCATGCCACTATCCTTCATGCTAGAGAGATCAATAAAGTTGCCTTCCATGCCACTATCCTTCATGCTAGAGAACTCACTAAACCTGCCTTCCAAGCCACTATGCCTCCTGGTATAGAGTTGGTTCAACAATAACAAATGTTATCTTCCTCTGCACACTAACAAATAGTCGTACTACCAACTTGGAAAGTTAGTTTCAGAAGCCTAAGAGTTGAGTTTTCTTAGCCTCGTTTCTCCATGGCAATATGTTTTATCTCTGTCTCGTATAATCAAAGAAGCACCAGAAAGGTGCGCCAAATGGCCACCTGTATTGCCAAAACCACGCGCGTCTGAGCAGCGCGTGGATCTTTGGAGAGATTTGCTATTTCGCTTACCACCTGGGGTTGTTCTCCTTTTTTTTATCCACGCTAACAATAAGCGTTATTATCCTGCTTACTAGCTGACGTTGTAGTATTTTGATTGGTGTTATCAAAAACCATTAATACCCTGTTTACTAACTAGCTGGGCTTCCCTTAAGATTGATGTTATCAGTAAGCGTTACTATTCTGCTTACTATCTGACGTGGTGGTAATTTATTCTTAATTCTAACAATAAGTGTTACTATCCGGCCTACTAGCTGTCGTGGTGGTTCTTTATTCTCAATGTTAGCTATAAGCGTTACTATTCTCCTTACTAGTTGGAGTGTTGGTCCTTTTTTCTCAATGCTAACAATAAGAGTTACTATCCTGCTTATTAGCTTGCGTGGTGGTTTATTTATTCTCAATGCTAGCACTAAGCGTTACTATTCTCGTTACTAGTTGGAGTGTTGGTCCTTTTTTCTCAATGCTAACATTAAGAGTTACTATCCTGTTTACTAGCTGTCGTGGTGGTTCTTTATTCTCAATGCTAAATAAGCATTACTATTCTGCTTACTAGTTGGAGTGTTGGTCCTGTTTTTAAATGCTAACAATAAGAGTTACTATCCTACTTACTAGCTGTCGTAGTGGTTCTTTATTCTCAATGCTAACTATAAGCGTTACTATTGTGCTTAATAGCGAGTCCTGGTCCTTTTTTCTCAATGCTAACAATAAGAGTTACTATCCTGCTTACTAGCAAACGGGATATTTTTTTCAATGCTAACAATAAGGGTTACTATTCTGCTTACTATCTGGCGTTATGGTTCTTTTTGCTCTATGCTAACAACATGAGTTACTATTCTGGCTATTAGCTGGCGTAGTAGTACTTTTTGCTTGATGCTAACAATAAGAGCTACTATTCTGCTTACTAACTGACTTTGTAGACATTTTGCTTGATGTTTTGATGTTAACAAGAAGCACTAGAACCTTCTAGCTGGTGGGAAGGCCTTTTTGCTAAATGCTAAAAAATAAGAGTTAGTAAATATTCTGATTTCTAACTGGCGTAGTGTCATCTTTTTTGTAGATGCTAAAAAGAAGTGTTATAATCCTGGTTCTTAACTGGCGTGGCGGTAGATTATATTGTAGGATTTTGGTNAAATCTTTGCCGGGACCGAGGATTGAACCCCGGCCGCCAGCATAGAAGTCTAACACCTTACCCCTAGACCACCAGGTCACCCTATAATTAATTAATTCATTCATTAAATGTGTTAGTTTCTATAGTAACTTTTATTTTTTAATTGTAAAAATATGTACACTGTTAATTTACTGTTAATTACCGTCTTCAATTGCAAAAAATAAATCCGAAATAATTACTACTGTATTAACTAAATATGTTGTTAATAATAAACACACTATTTATGAAACTGAGCTTCCAAGGAGTACGCAAGCGAAAAAAGGTTGGAAACCGCTGAACTTTAGAAGAATAATAAACATGTTGTCCCGGCTATACTAGTTAGTATATAAATATTTAAATTGTATTATTTTTATAATATTTATTACATTTGTAGAAGCGATAATATAATTTGTGTACCATTACTATGTAGGTAAAATTGTTTTTAAATCGTATCATATATTTGGCTAAATATTATCCAGTGTTAATAGTTTATTCAAAGCAATTAGTTTTTTTTATGTGTAAGAAGATTAATAAAAGCAGAAAATGTTACACTTTCCTATCAATAGTCGACAATTAAACTTCAACGTGTGAAAAAACTAGATTTTTTTTAGAGTACTTAAACTTAAATAAACAACCAAACAAGTAACCAATTTGTAACAGAAGATTTTAATTTTTAAAATATATTTAAGATTTTTAACGTGCACTTTCTGAACCAACTGATTATATAAGCACAGAAAGATTTCTACGAGCGAGAGCAAAAGAGCCTAAACATTTTTATGGGCAAGATATTTTCACCTTCCAAGATTATTTTACTTATACCACAATCGACATGGGACCGGCGGCTTTGCTTCCCCTCCGAAGGGAGTTGTTCTAGGGAGTTCTAGTGCATATGACTAAGCAAATCTGTCTACCATGGCTGGGTTTGAACCAAAGAACATTGGGTCCTGATGCAAGCACTTTATCCCAAAAACCACCAAGGTCGACCGTATTATTATTATTATTATTATTATTATTATTATTATTATTATTTTTACCTTGAAAATGCTCTTGTCTAATATATCCTTGACTTTGGAAGCCTAGTCTGTAACATCCAATTGAATAACTACAATCTAAACGATCAACAGTGCATGGCTAGAGAGGACAGTGCACATTATGTGTTTGGTTAAAGTAGGGCCTATTAAACCACGGAGCAAGATTGTTCCCTGTACTAGTTTCATGGCAGAAATCAATAAGCAATGCCTCAAAGGCCAAACGAAACAAACAAAAAATATCATTTAATAAAAAGACTGTATATAAGAGAGCAAAGATAGAACAAGATAAGACAAACGACCTATTTTGTATTTTATTAGGTAGTTTATTACTACCAAGAACAAATTATTACTACCAAGAACAATCAAACGCATTGATGTGCACGTGGACTAAAAGTCAGACTCACTTAGTCTTATTTGCCAGTAACCGGGAGGTGGGGTCCAACTCAAAGAAATTCGCACTCAGGGTTTCTCTCGTAATTGTTTTCCACTCTATCCCCATGCAAATGTGTATGCATTTCCTCTAGGTTATACCTTCCTCCACTTTATCCCATCATCGTAAAAAAAAATTAACACAACTTATTTCGACATGTTCAAGCTACACGCATATGTACTAATTACGCTAGTGAGTTAGAGATGATGAAGGTTGGATATAGATGAAGTGTACCCGTATTTACGTAAAGGAAGAGTATATAGCGGGATTGATGCCTGAGACAATGTTGGCCACAAAAGCAGGCTTATCGTAACTAAAATAAGTAAATATATCTCCAAAGAGTTAACGAGATACAATTGATAAAATGGAACATCTACACTATTTTGTATTTTGAGATAGACATAATATTTTTAGAATATTGATCTTTAATTCTGATTTAAGTAAGAAAATCTAATTTCAGAACTCTTTGGATAGTTATTCCTCGTTTTTGTATTTCATTTTATAACTTATATTTTTCAAAGTAATTTATATATCACCATAATTTTAATATTTTTAAAATTCAAACAATTCGTTTTAAACGTGTGTAACCAATACAAATTTGAAAAAAAAAATCCTAGTCTAAAAAAAAATTGTACCTTCGAAAACAACCTCTATATTTGAATAATCCATGTGTGTATTCCCACGGAGTCGTCGGCCAAAACATACCCCGACACGAGTGCCATGTTTTTCAATTGGAACATGGTATACATACATGGCAGATGTAATTACCCTGCCCGCCCTTTTATTAGGGGTTGGATCTCCAGGGTATGCGCATGCGTGCAGCTTTCTACGTGTCGTCTCACTACCTCACATCAATTTTTATGATATTTCATGTTGCTTTGTCGAATTGAAAAATGATTCATATCAAATTTTGGTAAATAGATCTTAGAATAGGCCTATTTGAAAATTGTATTATAAATGGATGGATATCCTAAATTATTTTAGGAAAGAGGACTAAAATATCATGAATTATAGATTAATATGACACTCGTAAGGAAATATATCCATCGTAATACACATACATATAGTAAGAATAAATTTGAGCAAAATGCCAATATAATTTTTCAAATCAACATTTTACTTAAATATTTATATTATTTTATAGGTATTGATAATATCTATAAAAAGTTACATCTGCAGGTCACATGAATTGATGTATGCATATATGAAATTTTTTTAAAGTAGGGATGTAGGGGACGTAAGAAAATGTCAGCGTTTTTGCAGTTTTTTATAGCAAAACCTTTTTTTTTATCAAAACAAATAAAATATTGCTCTACTAGCAAAGTTTAATTGAATTTTATTCACACGGTGATATCAACAGTCACTGAATATACATAATAAGCATAGCGGTATTAAATGAGAACATTTTTAAATCAAGAGAAAAAGTTGTCATTATATTCCAGGACACCCTTGACAGATATTAAACAACTTTTGATATAATCAGGTCAAGATAATTAAATTCTATGTTAGTTGTGAATTTTTTTTATTCATTTTGGTCAAAAAAAGCTTTGCTATAAAAACTGCAAAAATGATGGCCTTTACTCGCGTACTCTTCCACCTCACCTTAAGTAACTATTTTAACCATATGCAATGTTTTAACCGAAACTGACTGTGGCTATGCAACATGTGATTAATTAAGCTTTAACAATATTACACATGCTTGAGGTCTAGTTGATATTTTTATCTTCTTAAGTCAACAACCCGAAGGTTTGTTTGATGTGATCTATCCATCCGGAGCTGGGAATGCACTCAATCCTTCAGCTGGTTAGGGCTGCCTTCACCATCTGGTAGAAATCCCATGTACTAAGGGAGTTAGATAGGTATAGTGGTTCACAGCTGCCTTCCACACTGAATTTCTACGAGCGAGCGTGAAAGGATATACATATTTTTGCTGGTAAGGTATTTTCACATATCTTCCAGGGTTGTTTTAGATGCCACAGTCGACATGGGACCGACGGCTTTACTTCCCCTCCAAAAGAAGTTGTGAAGCGGATTTTTATCACTCAAGAAAAATCCGTTGAGATCGGCTGGTTTTGAACCCGCGAGCATCAGGTCCTGAGTTAATCACTTTACCCAAAGACCACCGAGGTCTACAGTTGCTATTCAAAAGTTGTCTATTAACATTTAACTAATTTTAATTCGATATGCATACGTTTTTGCCCATTTATTAGTTAAAAATGTAAACATAGCTTTTATATTTTAGTAAGTAATTTTTTATAAATGTAAAAAAAAATGTTTCTTTTATTTAAATTATACTATATGTAAAACTTTATGTATCTTTGACTTATTAATAGTTTGTTTTATCAGCAAACTACAAACTTGTACTGCTGGGTACGTGGTTTAAGACATCGGTCTTGGAATTGTGTAGATTGCCATTAACGGGAGTTCAAGTATACAGGAAGTACATTATATAGTAGAGGAAGCAAGACTGACATGGAATTGACATGTAATGAGGATGGAAAAAGAGAGGATAGTAAAGAAAATCATGGAAATGAAGTATGAGAGAGAAAGACCACAAGAGAAGCCAAGAAAGAGATTGGGGAAGATTACAAAGAATGTGTAGGTGAGAGGAAAATAATGGAAGCAGTCAAAGGAGGGAGAATGTTGGAAGGATAAAGAAAGATGGAGGTACTTTACCAAACTGACCCAGCCACAGGCTGGAAATAGCTGATGAGTATGATTATGGAGTATAGCATCCTTCCTGGGTGAGTGATCTATCAATTTGGATTTTCTTTATACTTCATTTGCCACTTTGGGTGCACTTCCTCCAGGTTTTCCTTCCACTTAGATAAGTTCATTGATAACCATCGTGTTAGACTTAGCAATCTGGTTATAAGAAAGAGACAAGCTACTAGACCTACGTTAACGTGTTTATACGTCAGTTCATGTTACATTAAGCAGTCACTCAAGATAATATAATATCAGAAACTATAAAATAATAATAAAACAGTAAGACATTATCAAATTGTGGCCGAAAAAAGATTGTTTTTTCTAAAAAGTAATTTTTATTAAAAGTAAACTGTACTAATCGAAAAAAGATAAAGAAAAATTAGCTTATACTAATTTAAGAAACCCGTCTCGGTGGCGTAGTTGGCTAACGCGCTTGTCGTGTTGAAGCTCGGCTGCTGAGGACGGGGAGATCGAGGTTCGAATCTCGGTCGGGTGAACTGGGGGGGAGGGGGGTCCTAAATGGTTTTACACTCTCCCTCCACGCAAATGCGGGTTCACTTCCTCTAATTCAACCTTCCCAAGTCCATTAGAGTAATTAGTACTTAAAGCGTATAACCCGAACGGGTAGTAAGACGCGGTGCTAAATATTATTATTATTAATTGAAGAACACAGAATACAAAATATTGATTTAAATAATCCCATTAAAATTTAAAGGAATAAGATGTGAGAGAGTCACAGTAATATTTACAATGGAAATACATATGTTTAGTTTACCCTTCGTTTACACTGTGAGGTTACCTTAGGTTATTCCACTATGGTATAGCTTATACGATAAGGCCATAGTGTAATTCGTCAAGGTAGGACTGCTACCAACATCCAGGCTTAACAGAGTTTACTTAGCTGGGATTATAACTGAATTACTCTTTTTTTGGGACATATTTGATCACAACAGTAAAACCAGATGACATTGATCCATTACTGCCCGAAATAAAACATGCTATGAAGATATTTTACCAAAGCACAGTTCCATTAGTGACATTTTATTTTAGTTCAAATAGAATAGTTAATAAATAAATTGAATATCAATTTGGTAAGCCTCTTTCACATAATGCCATATTTAGTTAATAGCTTCTAGTTTTTACCTTAAAATATGATTGGGCACATTTATTAAAAACGTTACGTTTTCATTAAAACCTAAATTATTTTCCAATAAATAATATTACTTTTTATTATTAATTTTAGCCCTGAAAATAATACGAGAGAAAAAATTTGTATATTATAAGGCACCCGCTACAAGTTAAGACTTTTGGATATTTTTCTATATTGAGAATGTTTAAATTCAAGAGGATTAAAATGTATTTACATGTATTATTTTGCTCCTTTTTTTAAAGGTAACTAGCTTTAGCTGTGCTACAAAGTATTTTATCGTTTAATTCAATGTAAAAGTTCCCTCATTTTGTAAGCCATTTTTCAAATTGTTTCACATTAAGTTAATATATTACTGCTACTTCTTTGTAAGGACTGAATCATCAGTATTTTTAATATTTCACTTTTTATAAACAGATTTCTTAAAAAAATATATTTACGCTATCAAAAAAGTATCTATTAATTAAGTAAATACTATATTTAAATATTTTTCTAATTGAAATAGGCTATAAATTAGTAAACATTAAAATGTAGTTTGATTAATAAGTATTTACTGCAAGCTATAAACTGAAGACTCTTGGTCAATCATCAACATTTTTTTTTAGCACCACGTCTTATTACCCGTTCGGGTTATATGCCTGTGTACCAATTGTATGAATATATTGGGGACTATTAAGGCTTAATTTAGAGGAAATGCACCAGCATTTGGGTGGAGGGAGAGTGGAAAACCATTCAGTAAATCCACCCTCAGTGTACCCGAATGTGATCGAACCCTGATCTCCCAATCTTCTGCACTCTAATTGAACACAAGAGTAGCACCTTAGACCACGCGACCACCGAAGTGGGACGTAAATCTATTCAACTGCATATATTAATCTAATGTGTTAAACTTATTTTACTTTTCATAGTAAGCTCTAACAAAATAATATATTTTAAAAATAAACTATGAGTTTATTTTTACATTATCAATTAAATTAGAAATATATTAAGAAGAGGCTACACATTAAACCTTAGTTACATACAATTTAAGACAATTTGTTAGGTTTTTTTTTGCATGAGCCATGTCTTACTACCTATTTATTTGGGTTATTTGTTTATTTACACTAGTGAACTATAGACGAAAAGGGCAGACGATAGAAGAATTGCACCAAAAATAAAAGTGGGAAACAATTTTGTATTGTAACTACCCTCCCTCAGTATTCCCAATCAGGATTTTGGTCCAAAAACCCAAACTCCCTGTGAAAGTTATTCCTGTCTATTGCGAAAGTGATGCCTTAGACCATGCAACCAGTAGTGCGGGTTGTATACATTTTTATTAAAGTATGAATAGATATTAAAAGCTAAGATCAGATTAATTCGATATAATTTTTTTACATATATTTTAAATATAGTCCCACACTTAATACAATTAGACAGTATAACAAATTATAGATTTAACCCAACTCCAATCCAAAACTAATTAATTACTCATATTTGGGTTACTACGCAAATATTGTATGTTCAACGAGAATAAATCGAAAATAAATTCCTGATGAAAAATATTTGAAATCCACTTATGTAGATTTACCTCTGTTGTAAAAAGTTTGAGTGAGGTGGAAACCGACCCCATACACATAACATGAAGCATTCAGAATTTCCTGTACAAGCTGTGTTTTCACCTCAACATGAGTAAAAAATAAGAGAGATTATACAACAACCAAGTGAAAACTGCCAGATAGCTGCTTTAAAAAAATACTCTCAATGCTTTACAATACAATAGCCAATATTAATGTTTGAAAAAAAAAGAGAGAGAGTTCAAATTTGGTAAAATATTATTTTATAGACGGATAGTTAAAAAAAATGAAATAAATCATTGCAAACTATTTTTAAAAGTTTTATCACAGTAAAAATCAAGTAAATTGTTTTAGATTATATCTTGAGAATTGAATCTGCTATAAATAAATAATTAATAAGAGAGAGAGAAATGGATTAAATATCATTGGCTGTTATAGCCACATTAAAATATTATATTGTTCAAACTAAAAAGTGATAAGGAAATTTAACCCCGGGAATTTTGGCTTAGTATTCCGTTGTTCTTACCACTAAGCTATGACACTAAGGGCCTGTCTTTTGAATTTCGGGGAGATACTAATCTGGTCGAAAAGAATTTGTATTTTGCTGGTAAGTAAAAACGGCGTTTTATGTGTGTCTCAGTTGGAATTTATCAACCAGATCAATTGTATTTACCCATCACATTTTTATCTGGAGGTTTAAATATCTGATAATTATTATCTGGAAGTAAAAATACGCGTTTGTCATGGTGATTAGTCTACATTAAATTTTATTCAACCATTATAGGTTAGGCTTATTGATTTAATTTTTTTAGTGAAATCTAAATGTTTCTAGAGTGAGTATACTTTTTTTTAGTATTATATTATTGGATTTGATTCAAAAACTTGGCATAGCAGAATATTTAACAAAAATTTGATTTAAAACACTATACCTTAAAGTAAATGACTTGGGCTTGTTTTAATATAAAATCTTCAATTAAATTATTTTAAAGCATCAGTTTCAATTTGAAAAAAAAAAGGAATAATTCAGTTCGGATTTCAATCAAATCTTTTTTCAGGCATGAGATTTGATTCGGATTTAATTCGAGTCAGTTGGTCAGGGTTACACTTCTATTCAAAATTGAAAATTTTGGAATCACAAAGGCTTACAAAATAATTTTTAATTAATTGATTACATTCTTCCACTTTAGTAAGAAACACATTAAATATATTTTACTAAAAAAAGGCGTATCTGGTTTCATTTTACTTTTCAGTGGGCCTATCAACAAGTCCCCTACGTGTCGTCTGGGATACTATGCCATCACTATATGTTTGCACAACATCAAACAAGGTTCAAAACCTTAAACACTATATATTAAACCGGTAATTTACATGACACTAAGATTAGAGTTTTAAATATATTTGTAGTGTAAACTATACGCGCTCCATATCTCTTAGCCATGCCATTGTTAAAACATACATGTGTATTTAGAAAGAATACCAATCTTACAGTGCTTATAACTAAATTTTATATAAATCAGACATATTTTTAATGTTCTGAAACCCATTAATATTTTGTTTAAATTTGTCTTAGCTACGTTTTATTAACTGTTTGGGTTATACGTTTATGTACTAATTACGCTATTGGTTTTAGAGATTAGAAAGGTTATATTTAGCGGAAGTGTAGCCACATTTGCATGGAAAGAGAAAGAGATCGTGGAAAACAATTTTTTAAACACCCTTGTACACCTGACCATATTCGAACTTCGATCTCCCCATCATCGGCAGGCCAATCTACTACGAGAGTAGCGTGTTAGACCATGAGGCCACAGATATGGGTATTTTGTTTAAATAATCATCTACATAAAACATATTTTAAGTTAATGTACAGGTTTTTAATTTAGATTGTTTGTTTTTTTAAATATGAATATTGGGTATACTCCATCCACCGTAGGAATTACTCTCTGGAAGGTCTTTTTACCTACCAATATGCTACTATATAATATATTTCTGGTAGGGAAAAAGGCCTTTCAGAAAACAATTCCTACGGTGAACGGACTTTAGGTTCAACAACCAAGTATGTTTTTTGATAATATCTATAAATAAGAAAAAACACCTTAAATTCATTTACTTTATGATTTGAAATTGTTGGAATGTTTTCAATAAGATAAAAATAAAAATAGACTTGATACGGTTTGAATCCACGATCAAAAATCTTGTAGAAACCTATGCTATAAACTGAGATATGATGGCTGATAGATATATTTTCGGGATTATTCAATATTTCTGAGTGTTAAACAGGGGCGTAAATTAAGCTTACATTCCTTATCCCTGTATAGATCAATAGAATCCTGGATATATCATTGTAAGAAGAGTTGGTTTCTACTTTTATATTTCTTCAATTTCATTAATCAATTATATTATTTAACCATCTTCACACAACAGCACAGGGAAATATTTATTGTGCCTTGTCTGATCGCTGACAGGCCAAGGAATAAGGCCAAATAAGACACAGTATCAACCTTGCTTGGTCTGCATGAAAATATATTTATCCTACCGATAACTATCCGGCAGATAAACTCAGTTCATAATAGTCTTACCGTATTAAAGTGGCAGATAACTTTTATCTGGTCAATAAATTTAACCTCCTGATAGCGATATTCATCCGGTAGTCATAAGGTCGTTCCAAAGCTAATCAAGAGTTAATTTAAATTGTTCAATTTTTAAAAATATGATAGAGAGATATTTATGACCATACTTTTAGAATGTATTTATTTGATACATATTACATATACCTAGTCAACTTATCTAGTCTTCCCGTTGTGTGAAAGCAGAGAAATCTCAAAAGCTTTGTATTTAGGACCAAGCTTCACTTATTAATGCCTTTATAATCTATCTGTATATTTAAACTAATGGAATAGAGATGAAGAAGGAAAAATCTAAGAGATGATCACCCGCATTTGCGAGGAAAACAATTTATGAAAAAGAACTTCTGAGTACACCTGGTTGATATCTGACCCTCAAATTCTCCGTAACAAAACAAATAATTTAAGACAATAATGATCTGCTTTGGTTGCCGCATAGACTAAGGCGTGTCTCTCACAGTAGACTAGACCACCACCGACGGGGAGATCGGGTTTCAAACTCCAGTCGTGTGTACTGAGGGTGGTTTTCCTAAGTAGTTTTTCACCATCCCTAACGAGAATGTGGGCTTACTTCCTCTAAATTTGACTTTTAATCAAACCTAATCCAATGGTGTAATGACTTTATATGCGTATAACCCAGACGGGTTTTAAAATACGATGATAAAAAACACTAGAATGACGCCTTTGTCTGCATGCCCACAGGTATGAATATAGAAAGAATATGTTTCTTATTTATAAGTGCGGTTATAAGAAATATTAACATGTCTCGTATTTAATTCCATGAAAAATGAATGACTAGAAAAAAATCGCATATATTTAAATGTTCCATTGTAACCATGTAGTGTAAGAATCCACTAGTCTTGAACAAGAAGGTAATATATTCATCCCCTCACCCTTTATTCCCCCACAAGTCCCCTCGTAAAGTAGTAGCAATATGGGATGTTATGTCTCTCTTGAGGGCCAACCTTCAGAGCGTCCGGTTAAAATTTTAAATACCTCTCTACGATCTTACACTGCCCGAATCGAATTTCTTTGGAAACGCCAAGAAGCTACGCCGTAAAACTTAGTCGTTAAAAAAGATACTGCACATTGCCTTTTAATAATGTAATTAATTAATTATATAGACCAGTAAAAGCACCGTATGCACTATAGCCCCACCCCTTTCATTTCTTCAAACACTACAACCAGCATCATAGATTGTATAAGTATTCTATTTAAGAAATGAAAATGTCACAAGGAACCAAATTTGAAATGTCTGATGAAATGGTAGATTAATATTTACTTTTAAATAGAGCATAAATACATGTTACTTACCTTTATATAAATAAAATGGAATAGGCTCTGTATATATTTGGGTGTTAACGTTGCAATTCCAAAACCTAGAATCTTAAATTTCCGAAACTTGTTTTACGTACCCAGGAAAAATCAAGAATGTGAAAATGAAAGATGTATATTTTAAATTTTACATATTTACGAATATGGTACCTTAGACCCCGAAAAATAACACACTAATTTTCTGTTACTAAGGTATCTAATAAAATGGTATAGTTCAATTTTCATTAGACTAGGCTTTTAGAAAACACAAACAGGTTTTATGTGGCCAAAATTGATACTATTTTATAAGTTTTACTATATATGTATTAATAATATATATCAAAATACTCAGTTACAAATCACATGACTTGAAGTATGAATACATGAAAGTAAATTTAATAGAGTTACTGTCTAGCTGTTGAATGAGGCCCGTCTTAAATGGACACTGGACTGAACTGGACTGGACTGGTTTGAACGAAGATGTCTAACTTTATCACCTAAGAAAAAAGTCTACCTAAATTACAAAGATATGATTTAGCAAGTATTTCAACTTTTTATCCAAAGATAAAATAGTGTAAGAGCATTCATTTTTCATATGGATCTATCAATCTTTGCTTATAAAAAAAAACTATTTATCTTACTTCTAAACAGCTATTTATTTAACTAAGCTTACTGATGTGTTCATTTATCTAACTAATGCTTCATAATATAGTCAATCATTGATAATATCATGAAAATGTGAAAATATTAATCTTTATACTAACACATTTATTTACTTTGCTGTGTAAGAACATACATTTAAAATGTAGAGAAATCGATTTTACGAGCCAAGTGTAACACCCAAGTTTACTAACCATGTGCTCTTACTCCAAGTTATCTTACTAAGTCATAAAATATTCATAGCCAAGGAAACTCTGGAAAACTCTACGCGCTCCTTCCAAATCAAGTACCTCCACGGGTTTTATTATTATTACAAGCCTTTCTTTCTACCTTTTATTTGGCCATTACACTACTCCTTCTACACGTAGAAGCTTCATTTTTACTGCTGGACAAATGGAACTCAAATAAATGGAGAAAAACTATTTAAATTTTCAATAAGGGTTGGTGAGAAATGAAGAACAACATAGAATTTCCTGAAACGTTTGGCAAATTAAATTATTCATTTCAGTAGTAAAATAATAAGGCAATGTTATACAATAAATATTACATTCATGAAACAATTAACGTTATGACTACCCAATTCAGTTGCCGAATGGTATAAGGCGTCTCTCTCGTGATAGACTCGCCTGCTGAAGACAGGGAGATTAGGGTTCGAGTCTCAGTCAGGTATATTGAGAGTGTATTTTTCCTAAACAGTTTCCCAAACTTCTTCCACGAAAATTCGGGTAGATTACCTCTAAAATGTTTCCTTCCTCATATTTACCCCATTAGAGTAATTATCATATATCATATATATATATATATACATTTTATTTTTAGCACCGCGTGTTACTGCCCTTTTAGGTTATACGCCTATGTACTAATTACGCTAATGGTTTTAGGGAGGCTATATTAATAGGAAGTGTAACCACACTGAGTGGAGGAAGAGCGGTAAACAATTTTGAAAAAAGCACCCTCAGTACACCTGATTGAGATTAAAACCTCGATCTCCCTGTCATCAACAGTCTTGTTCAACACGAGCGTAGCGTCTTAGACCAGGGGTCAGCAAATATTTTTTGTAAAGGACAAGTAGTAAACATTCTAGGCTCTGCGGGCCAAGAGGTAAACTCAAGAATATTTATGTAGTTAGGCTGGCTATTTAAATAAATAAGAGAAAAATCCCAAATTTACTGAACAAAACGAAACGTTATAATAATAATAATAATAATAAGAATAAATAGACTACAATTGTTTGAAATACAGCTTTGCTAAAGAGAATAATGGAATTGCGTTTTATGAAAGAACATTTCAGCAAATTAGGGTTTAAAGTTACCACTCCTTATCTTTAAAACTGATTGCAAATGTTCATCTGTTTGTTAATGCTGACCTGTATTGATATTTTACCTATTTCATCTTTGAAAATATATTTTCTCTCTCAGGTAGGCGCTCCCAAATAGAGCCATAAAACCCCAAAAATATTATCTTAATTGACTATATTCATCGCTTGGAAGACATTTATAGAATTCTGTTAGATTATTTTCTTTAAATTGGACTTTTAGAATATCATCACATTGCAGATTAATCACTTACAATTGAGGGTTAGGTGGAAGCTCCTTAATTAAACGGTCAAAATGCATCTTGAAATATGGAAATTACTTCTGAACTTGCATCAAGACAGGAAAATTGCTGCTGTATTTCAATTTGAATATATAAAATCCAGTCTTAACTCGCGGGCCGTAAATAAAAGAGGTGGTGGGCAGGGTTTGGGATTCGGTTCGTAGTTTTCCGACCTTTGTGTTAGACCATGCGGCCACCGAAGCGGGTATTAGAGTAATTAATATATATATTTGCTTTGCTCGTTGAGGGCTCCGTCGTGAATTTTCTTTGCAAGCGGATGTAGGCTAATATAATCCAAAGCAGTTTTTTGATAGGTCTTACCGTTTAGCCACAAGATACCTCCAAATAAAGGTCCGCACCGACTTTAAAGTTGCTCCGCCATCTTGAATTTTTTACGGGGGATAAACAATTTTTTTTAAAAAATTTGGAATTTTTCCCGTCGGTTACAGGCTAGAATCTATAAGTTTGCCAAATTTCAAGTTTATAGATCATCTGTAAGTGGGTAAACATAAATGTCAGTGAGTGAGAGAGTCAGCCATGTGGCTTTATAGTATAATAATAATAATAATAATAATAATAATAATAAGCACTGTGTAGCCTGAAGGAGTGGTGAGACACGTAAGGAGAGAGGTGAAGCTGGAAGGGAGGTTTATGGTGATGAGGGAGGTAAAAGGCTTAACCCAACACTATAGCACAAGACTAACACTAAAAATCTCAAGAAGACCAAATATTACCACTTGGAATGAACAATTTTCGAAAAGATTATCTCCCTTCTAGGTCCGGCAGAAGGTAGATTATTACTTTAGTTGAGATGTCGTCTTTCTGTGTAATTTACTGAAGTGTCGACTTGTGCATGGGACAAGGCGTGAGTATGAGATTTCATTCTCCGAGTGTCAGCTTTACTTAACGAGTCACGAAATTCCGTGAGAGAGAGAGGAACCAACAACCTGTTGCCTACCGGTGGAACGGGAAAGAGGGAGGGACTTTGGTGAGTTGGGGTTGGTACCAATGGAACGGTCATCTTAAAGTCAAACTTAAATAGGAAGAGATTATTATTTGACGGCTATAAAAGTTACTAGACCTATTATTACGTTTTAATACGTCGGGAGGTGACCTGGTGGTCTAGGGGTAAGGTGTCAGACTTCCGTGCTGGCGGCCGGGGCTCAATCCTCAGTCCCGGCACAGATTTATCTGATTACCAAACCCTTCCCTCACCTCTGACAAGACATCTTGTGAATGTGAGGAATGCCAGGCCTCCACCATGGTTCGGATTCCACGTTAAACTGTAGGTCCTCCATTTCATCTCACAATCATCCTACCATTAAACATTATCGTAAGTGCGTATAGCCCGAACGGGTAGTAAGACGCGGTGCTAATAATACTAATAATAATACGTCGGGTTATGTTATATATACAACAGCCAGATTTGATTTTTTGTTTAGTCTTACTACCTGTTCGGGTTGTACACTTTTGTACTAATTAAGTTAATGTGTTGAGGATTAGGAAGTTTGTATTTAGAGGATGTGTACTCGTATTTGCGTGGAGCGAGAGTGAAAAACAATTTATGAAAAACTGGTACATCTGACTAGGATTCGAAACCCGATCTCCCCATCATCGGCAATCAAGTATATTGCGAAAGTGACGGCTTGGACCAGGGGGATACAACTTTTATCATCCCAAGGGGCTAAATCTAATTATCAGAACGTAAATGCCTTGCACCTTTGGTGAACGGGTCCATACGTTTATACACTTTCATTTTAGCTTTTAACTTATCTTAGTAATAAGAGAATTAGCGTACCAAATAAAAGGTATCCAGTTAGATTCCCTTGTCCAGATGTCATTTTTCATTTTAAAGAATATTATACTTAAATGTGACTATAGCCGTACTTAACAACTATAAGACACTCGCTTCGACGGCCGCGTGGTCTAAGGAGATACTCTGGCGGATACGAGACTGACTGTGATAGAGACATAGAGGTTCGAATCTCTGTTGGTCGTACTTATAGTGGTTTATCCAAAATGGGTTTCCACTCTCCCTCCACAAAAATTCGGATCCACATCCTCTAAATAAAGCCTTCCTAGTCCCTAAAGACATTAACGTAATCAGTGCATAAGCGTATAACCCTGGTTGCGTTGATATGAAAAACAAAAATTTATAATAGCTTGTCTATTTAATTATTCATGTTAAAAATGGTGACTATAGTTATATATGTACAATACCTTAAGTGGTGGGTTTATTTGGTCTCTTAAGTTTATCAATAGTTGGTTCAATATCAGTATAATTTTTTTAATACGTTATATGACACTCACAAAGGTGCTATAAGTCATTGAAAATATTCTAAGTAATTATTTCAAGATGTTTACCTGCATGTTACATTTATGAAAATATCCATGCAGTTTATTTATAATGTTATAACTAACACTGATTTATTAAATTTGATTCAAAATTTTAGCAAAAAAAGTGTATTAATAAACAGAATTTAGAGATAATAATAATAATAGATATTAATAAATTGCATTTTTGTTTTTTTCCACAATGGCAGGACAGCTCTTGTTCTTTAGAATTGCGTTTTAACGCAGATTCCCCCTCGTTCAAAATTACGAACTAATTGCATCTGCCACAAGTTTGACAAAAAAAAAACTAGTGAGTTTTGACAAGGGGCATCACTCGACAAAACGCTCTCGGTTATTAGGCCAAATGAGGAGAGCAATTACTCACACTCCTACACAAACACACACACACAACCGAAATACAGCAACACACGGTTACATCGAAGAAAAACTACCCAAGTCGTTATCGGTTACACTATGGATTATAAAAAACATAAGATTAAAAATTCTTAAATAATAGTAAATGGTCTATCGTTTTACTCGAATTATGAGGAAATTCTTTATTTTTAATTTAATTAAAAGCTGGGATTTACTCGATCTGATGGATTTTTTAATTTTATTAAAATTAAAGCTTTCAAAAGTAAGTTTATTTACTATTCAAGGTCACTTGACAGTGAATCTTTAATTGCATAATTTTAACAAATCTATGATTATAATCTGTCAATAATGATTACAATATTTTAAATCATTATAATTAAAGAGTTATGACGGGTTAAATTGTTATGTTTTGATTTGCATGTTCCATTGTTAAGGTAAATTAATTTGTGTGTGTCGTTGAAATTTAGTATAACAGGCACACATATAAGGTGTGTACAGTGAAATATTTATAATATGTTAAATAAAAATAATTGTTAATGTACAAGAAGTTTAAAAGTGGTAAACTCACATCATTTTCTATCATTTTTGCGTGGATAAGGCCGTTATTTAGGTTTTTTTCATAACTCTACTCGTTAATTTGACTTATTTCATGAATTTTCTTGGTTTGACAAAACCGATTGTAGAGACAGCACCAACCAGAAAAACATAATATACCAGTCAGAGGCTGAAATATACCTATCTAATGACATACCCAGGTAAAATATAGGCTGATTTCCTTACATGGTCAGTGTTTCTATAATGGGTGGAAGCATTGCTACTGGCTATTTTTTTCAATATAACACTCCTTCATTCGCCAATTTTAATTTACCTGCCAAGGTGTTATAAACTCCCAAAATTTTTAGTAATTATCTAAGAAGAATGGCCTTAATATAAGGGTTAATTATTTTTGGGGGGAAACTTAGAGGAGTCTCACCCCACACAAGCATATAGGGAGGATAACAAAACCAGTTTTAAATTCGATACTGCCACCCCTCCCCTAAAGTACATTTTGTCATGATCCAAGTCTCAACCTCGCCCTCACAAGAAATTCAGTTAATTACGAGCTAGATGCCTTAAATTGCGTGACCACTATTTATGAAGATAGTATTTCTGGATGAGTACAGGTCATGTAAGGATTCATTAATTTCTTAGGAAAGGAGATAGCCTTATAGAGGTCTTGACCACGAAAAAAAACAAATTAGTATCGTGGTCATGTCAGTGGCCAAGGTTGCTGACATTGTGTTTATGTATATCTTTTAGCTCTAAATATAATTTCCTTCTAGAACTAAAGTAGATTGATTCTAGCTGATTTTTAGTTTAATATTCTTGTCACGGAGATCTCATGTAAAAAACACATTTTTTAAATAATCTTTTTACTAAAGCTTTGTGTTTATTAATCTGAAGATGTCAAGTGACCTAGATTTTTCTCACATTGGACCCACCCTTCCTCAGCAAACCTATCCTGTTTTATCATAAACTAGTTTAGTATGTCTAATATGTTTAACCCTATATACAATATAATTTATGTCTAAAATAAAACAAATTTGAGGTAAATGGACTAAATACCCCTCTCTCTCCACCCTATTTTTTTCTGACCAATTGAAAGTCATGAAGTCATCATAGCAACTGTGATAGGTGTAATTTCTTAAAACCATAAGTTAGATAATATTCAAACAGCTTGTGCCCCTTTTTCTCTAAAGTCTAAAGTCTGATCTATTTGGGCTGCTCATGTTTCAAATGGTGTCATGATTAATTGGGAAACAATTACTGAATGAAAACAACAAAATGTTCGAACCCAGATGTTACTGTTAAAATGGCATAATTTATTTTCTCATCGGAATTAAATCATCGTTTGGTGCTTTCCTTCAATTAGCTGTATCCGTATCGCACTGGTAGAGTATGATGGCCTTATTCGAATTTTAAATGGATGTAAATGATGATTGGACGCCAACATAATTTGTCTAGCTAGTAATAATTGAATACATTAGCCTCCATTAAATAATAAAATTACAGTAAAACTATTTAATTTTAATAATTATATGTTATGGATATGTTAAGACAGATGTAAATTAAAAGATAAAATGATTTAAACCAAATCATTAAAATATTGATTATAAAATTATATGATTATATTTTAGTGAAGATTTAACAATTTTGTTTACTTTTTTAATAATTATTTAAAACATGCCTTAGAGTTATTTAAATTATTTAAATAACATTATAAAAAACCTTTTCGTATTTTAATGAAAATACTTAAACGGATAACACCTCACACTTTAATCCCATTTTTTCTCTAAATATTGACTATTAAATCTTAATTAAGTAAAAAATATAGTTGTAATAATAGTATAAACAATCAATAAAGTCATAAAACTTTAATTAATTCATTCAATAAGTTTTAAACTTATTTACTGAGACAATTGGAGACTAGTTGACATATTAAATTCAAAAATAGGGTAAGATAATGTTCCTTAAAATAATACTCCAGAAAACATAGTTCGACCTGTGAATGGATGATAGAAAAAGTAGATATATATTTGGTAAAAAGATAATTTAAATAATGAATCAGAAAACCATTTAATCTATAACAGAACTCCTTACAAAAATAAAACATTGCATAACGATAAATTATAAATGAATTATAAGATAAGCAAACAATAGTGTGAACTTATATTATTATTATTAGCAGCACCACGTCTTACTACCCGTCCGGGTTATACGCACTTTGCTAATGTGTAATGGTAGGGTGATTGTGAGATGAAATGGAGGACATACAGTTTAACGTGGAATCCGAACCACGGTGGAGGCCTGGCATTCCCCACATTCACAAGATGTCTTGTCAGAGGTGAAGGAAGGGTTTGGTAATCAGATAAGTATATGCCGGGACCGAGGATTGAACCCCGGCCGCCAGCATAGAAGTCTAACACCTTACCCCTAGACCGCCAGGTCACCGTGAACAAGTACTAAGGTAACAATATAAAAATATTAAAATGCCCCACAAGTATATTTATAATTATTCAATATACTTTTATCCTATAAATCAATTAGTAAAAAATTAATTAAAAAAAAAATATTAGTTTACTGTTTAAGAACATGGCATTTTTTAATTTGATTAAATGTTGATATTTCTAAGAGATCAAAAGTGTTTTGTAATTCACATTATTTATGTTAACTTATATCCTTTAATAAATGTATCTAATGTTCGTTAGTGAGTCACTTATCAAATTATATTTAACGACGCTAGTAATATGTATTATCTTCACTCAATCTTATAATTTAAAAGTGAAGTTTAAGTTGTTGCAATTACTTGCTTCACTTTGTTTTGTATAAATTACTCTTTGCGAACACATAGAGGGTTATTTTACTCTGATAAACTTTTATTATTAAAGTACAATTAACATAAGTTTCAAAGCCACTTCCTAGAAATTAGGTGATTTAAATTATATATATAACACAATTAGGAGTAGCATGAAAAATACATTGGTTATCTTTAAATATAATTTGATAAGCCCATTTCCGGTAATAGAAATTACGAGGAAATTACTGAACAAACGTTTACAAAAAAAAAACCACTCATTTTAACGATTAGGAGTCCAGGATGTCAGGAAAAGTAGTAGTTTCTCACGAAAACTCGATTTTCTCTGATAATTTTATGTTTTTTATTATTTATTTAATCAACATGGAATCCGTTATTTGCTGGATGACTGTAAGTCCCTAAATAAAATATATCTCTTTGGCTAAATAATATTAAGTCAATCTTTATTTGTTGGTCCAAACAAATCACGATTTTTCTCTTTGGATGCTGGATATAACACATCCAAATTGAGACTCCTAAATTGGTGAAGCTTTTCTTTTTAATTAGAATGTTGTTTAAATCAATAATATAATATAATAATAATTCAAAAATTAAAAGGCTAAGTTGTTAAGTTGGTGAAAATGTTGTCTACGTTTTGTTTCGCGAATGATAAAATGATGTTTAAATATGTAAGCTAAAATACGATTAAATGATCTTGCATTATGTTAAAAAAAAAGCCATTTTAACTATCTAAGTATGAGTTTTGGTGTTGATTTTTTTTAAATAAAGGGTTTTGATGTTCATTTTAGCAAATAGTAACACAATACAAATATATTAGTTATTTTATCGTTTAATTTTGAGGATATGATATTTAAAAGTAATGTTGTGTGTACTCCATCTCTCTTTTCACATTCTTACAAAATACAGTAAGCTCAGTTGTGTTACCATGTTGATATATAATTATGAAGGAATGGTATTTAAAATTACTGTAATATTTGAGTACCATATCTATATTTTCACATTCTCTCTCTCTCTATCAGACTCTCTCACGCTCTCACATACTCTCTCACACTCTCTCCCCTCCCACACACACACACACACACACACACACACACAATAAAACTCTCTCTCTCTAATATAATATTTTCTCATTCTTTCTTTCACACACTCTCTACCCTCACATACACTCTTTATCACACAATAATTTATCCCAAATTATCTTATTTATACTCTCTCTTAAGCTTTCGCTTGAATGTTCTATCTCTTGAATGCTCTCTCAAAAACGCTCTCTCTCTCAAACTTTCTCTATCTTAAAATCTCCATCTAAATCTCATTATCTCTTTCTCACGCTATCCCACTTTCTTTATCTAAAGTCACTCCCTCTCAAACCCACTCTCTCTCTCAAACTCGCTCTCTTAATTCCTAGCTTTAACTCCTACTCTAACTCTTGCAATCTATTTCTCTCTCTCTAAACTAATCCCATCCTCTCTAACTTTCTCACTCAAACTCTCTCTCACACGCTATCACATTATCTATTTTTTCCCCATGATATCTTTTCCAAAATTTTACACTCTTTCTTTCTCTCTCACAAAAACACATATACACTCACACACTTTAACACGCATTCTCCCTTAGATATTCTCTTTTTCTCTCTCACTTTATCTTACACAATCTTTCTCTCATACACTCTCTTTCTCCTCCCACATACAGTATTTTTCTCTCTTCCAGTATTTCTCTTTCTAACACATACACATACTCTCACTATCACTCGCTCACACTTCCTCGATCTCTTTCAATTGCTCATTCGCTGTCTCTTACGCTTACTTTCTCACACTCACATTCACCCACACGGTTACCTAATCACACACTAAAACACTTACACTCTCATTTTCACTATTACATTTTATCACTCTCTCTATCATATATATTAATATTTATAATTTGATTGGCCCGTTTCCGGTAATAGAAATTACGAAGAAATGACAAAAAAGATTTTGACAAACGAACACTCATTTTAAAGATTAGGGAATCAGGATGCCGGTTAAAATAGTGGACTAAAAATAAAACCTAATTTTCATAGCAAATTTTTCATCTTTTTCTTTTGTATGGACAGTGGTTCATCTGTAGAATAATTCTTTGTTTACATCGCCATGGAAACTATGATTTTTATATAGCTGTATATTGATAAATTAAATATTTGTCTTTGTTTAAAAATAATATCAGCTCAATTGTTACTTGAGTGTCTTGGTGCCCCGAATAGATAGCTGGGAGAGGGGTCATTTTATATTATTATTATTATTATTATTACTACTATTATTATTATTATTATTATTAGCACCACGTCTTACTACCCGTTCGGGTTATACGCACTTACGCTAATGTGTAATGGTAGGGTGATTGTGAGATGAAATGAAAGACCTACAGTTTAACGTGGAATCCGAACCACGGTGGAGGCCTGGCATTCCCCACATTCACAAGATGTCTTGTCAGAGGTGAAGGAAGGGTTTGGTAATCAGATAAATCTGTGCCGGGACCGAGGATTG